>CAUYON010016840.1:0-34930 GCA_963573935.1 Arctocebus calabarensis
ATATACAATCATATTTGCAAAGAGTGAAAGTTTGATTTCTTCTGACCATATGTGGATACACTTGATTGCCTTTTCTTGCCTAATTGCAATGCCTAAGGCTTCCATTACAATGTTAAAAAGCAGTGGAGATAATGGGCAACCTTGCCTGGTTCCTGATCTAAGTGGAAATGATTTCAGTTTTACTCCATTCAATACGATATTGGCTGTGGGTTTGCTATAGATGGCCTCTATCAGTTTAAGAAATGTCCCTTCTATACCCATTTTCTTAAGTGTTCTGATCATGAAAGGATACTGGATATTATCAAAAGTTTTTCTGCGTCAATTGAGAGAATCGTTTGGTCTTAGTTTTTTAATTTGTTTATGTGATGAATTATATTTATAGATTTACGTATATTGAACCAGCTTTGAGAACCTGGGTTAAAACCCACTTGGTCATGGTGTATAACTTGTTTCATGTGTTGCTGGATTCTGTTTGTTAGGATCTTGTTGAATATTTTTGCGTCAATATTCATTAGTGATGTTGGTCTATAATTTTCTTTTCTTGTTGGGTCTTTTCCTGGTTTGGGGATCAAGGTGATGTTTGCTTCATAGAATGTGTTGGGTAGTATTTCTTTTTTTTCTATACTTTGAAAAAGGTTAAGTAATATAGGTACAGTTCCTCTTTAAAGGTTTGGTAGAATTCAGATGTGAATTATGATCCCAGGCTTTTCATTTTAGGGAGATTTTTTATAGCTGATGCTATTTCAGAACTTGATATAGGCCTGTTCAACATTTCCACTTCATTCTGGATAAGTCTAGGAAGGTGTTGTGATTCCAAGTATTGGTCTATTTCCTTCAGATTTTCATATTTCTGAGAATAGAGTTTCTTGTAATATTTATTAAGGATTTTTTGAATTTCTGGGGAGTCTGTTTTTATTTTGTCATTTCTATTTCTGATTGTTTTGATTAGAGATTTTACTCTTTTTTTCCGGTTAGATTAGCCAAAGGTCTATCTATTTTATTGACCTTTTCAAATAACCAACTTTTTGATTTATTGATCTGGTGTATAATTCTTTTGTTTTTCAATTTCATTTAATTCTACTCTAATTTTGGTTGTTTCTTCTGCTGGATTTGGGATTGGAATGTTGTTCCTTTTCCAGTTGTTTGAGATGTCCCCTGAAGTTATTAACTTTCTCTCTTTCCGTTCTCTTTAGGAAGGCTTGCAGTGCTATAAATTTTCTTCATAGGACAGCCTTTGCAGTGATAATTCATGTCTTCATTGTCATCGTGTTCCAAAAATTTGATAATTTCCTTCTTAATCTGGTCTGTGACCCAGCTATTATTTAGCATAAGGTTATTTAGTTTCCATGTTTTTGTATGAGTATGCAGATTTCTGTTGTTATGGAGTTCAGCTTTTATTCCATGATGATCTGAGAAGATGCAAGGAATAATTTCTATTCTTTTAAATTTGCTGATGTTAGACTTGTGACCAAAGATGTGATCAATTTTGGAGTATTATGTATTCAGTTTTGTTAGGATGAAATGTTCTGTAGATGTCTGTTAAATCCAAATGTTGAATGGTTAAGTTTAAGTCTAAAATTTTTTTGCTTAGCTTCTTTATGGAGGATCTATCTGACCTTGCCGAAAGAATGTTAAAATCTCCAACTATTATGGTGCTGGAGGAAATCAAGTTGCTCATGTCTGTTAGAGTCTCTCTTATAAACTGAGGCTCTTTCTGACTGGGTGCATAAATGTTAATAATTTATCATGACATTAACATTATCAATGTTAATAATTTATCAGTCATCATGTTGAGTGTTACCTTAAAGAAATATGAAGTGACCATCTTTATCTTTCCTTACTTTTGTTGGTTTAAAGCCTATTCTATCTACAAATAAAATTGCAACACCTGCTTTTTTTCTGCTTTCCATTTTCCTGAAATATAGATGACCATCCCTTCACCCTGAGTCTATATTTTTCTTTTAAAGTAAGATGATATTGTTATTCAGCAGATAGCTGGCCTGCATCCAGTCAGCCAACCTGTGCCTCTTTAGAGGACAATTTAAGCCATTCATATTATTTGTAAATATTGATAAGCCTGGTAGAATTTTCAGTATTGTGTTTGTGAAAGTCCAGTGGACGTTTTTAATCCTTTTGCCACTGTGGAAGTTGGAGTTTGATCAAAAGTTTCTGAAGGAGTTTACTTTTGTGGTGGAGGATTGCGCTGGTCATTATGGAGGATAGTTCTGAGAATATCCTGGAGTTCTGGTTTAGTTATGGCACATTTCTTCAACATGTGAATGTCATTAAAGTATTTAGTTTCTCCATCATAAATGAAACTCAGTTTGGCTGGATACAGGATCCTGTGTTGAAAGTTATTTTGTTTTAGGAGATAAAAAGTCAATGATCACCCTCTACTAGCTTGAAAGTTTTCAGCAGAGAGACCTGCAGTCATTCTAATATTCTTCCCCTTGTAGGTTATGTTTTTCTTCCATGTAGCTGCTTGCAGAATTTTCTCCTTCATTTTAACTTTGGCAAAGGTAATTATAATGTGCCTAGGAGAGGTTTTATTCAGGTTGAGTCATGCTGGGGTTCTGAAACTGCTATCTGAATTTCAGAATCTCTTGGTATATCTGAAAGTTCTCCTTTATAATCTCATGAATAAGAGCCTCTGTGCAACTTTATCACCTTCAGGGATTCACATAAGGTGAATATTAGTTTTCTTCGAATTATCCCAGAGCTCTCTGAGAGAAGGATCTGTTTTTGCTCTCTATTTCTCTTCCTCTTTGAGAATTTGGGAGCATTCAAAAGCTTATCTTTAATGTCAAAAATCCTTTCTTCTGCTTGCTTACCATAGAAGGGATTCAATGGTATTTCTCAGATCTTTGAGGGCTGCAAATTCTTGTCTCAATGTGTCAAAATCTTTTGCCTTCATAGTAGAATTGAATACATTGGATTCTTGCTTCTCCATTCTTATGATGCTTTACTAAGAAGAATGTGTTCCACCTCCATCCAGGTTAATACAAAAGATGTAAAGTCTCCATCTGTTTTAATAGCTGTATAGTATTCCATTATGTACATATATAACAGCTTGTTAATTCATTCCTGGGTTGGTGGGCATTTAGGTTGTTTCCACATTTTGGCAGTTGTAGAATGAGCTGCAATAAACAGTCTAGTGCAAATGTTCTTAGGATAAAATGTTTTTTTTTTTTTTATCTTTCCTTTCCTCTGGATAGAAGCCTAGTAATGGGATTGCACGATCAAATGGGAGGTCTAGTTTGAATTCTTTGAGGATTCTCCATACTTCCAAAAAGTTTGTATTAGTTTGCAGTCCTACCAGCACTGTCAAATTGTTCCCTTCTCTCCATATCCACGCTTGCATCTGCAGCTTTGAGATTCCTCTGGATTTTTTCTTTCCTTTCCTCTGGGTAGAAGCCTAGTAATGGGATTGCACGATCAAATGGGAGGTCCTGTTTGAATTCTTTGAGGATTCTCCATACTTCCAAAAAGTTTGTATTAGTTTGCAGTCCTACCAGCACTGTAAAAGTGTTTTCTCTCCACATCCACGTCAGCATCTGCAGCTTTGAGACTTTGTGATGTGGGTTGCACACATCACATGGGTATTTTCTCACTGGGGTTAGGTGATATCTCAGGGATGTTTTGATTTGCATTTCTCTCATGATTAAGGATGATTAGTATTTTTTAATATGTTTGTTAGCCATTCACCTGTCTTATTTAAAGAAAGTTCAATTCATGCCTCTTGCCCGGTGGTATTTGAGAATGTTGGCTCTTTTTTGTTGATTAATTTGAGTTCTCTGCAGATCCTAGTTATCAAGCTTTTGTTTGATTCATAACATGCAAATAATGTTTCTCATTCTGAAGGTTGTCTATTTGCCTTGGCTGTTGTCTCCTTGATTATATAGAAGTTACTCAGATTAAGTCACATTTATTTATTTTTGTTGTTGTAATTGCCACTAAAGTCTTTTTCATGAAATCTTTCCCAAGACTGATATCCTCAAGTATTTTCCCCACAGTTTCTTCAAGCATTTTTATCATTTCATGCCTTAGACTTAAATCTTTTATCCCTCTAGAATCAATTGTTGTGAGTGGTGAAAGGTGCAGGTTCAGTTTCAGTCTTTTACATGTGGTTATCCAGTTCTCCCAACAACATTTATTGAATAAGGATTCTTTTCTCCAGTGTACATTCTTGTTTGGCTCAGATTGCTCTAAGATGGTAGTTTCATCTCATCATTCTCTATTCAGTTCCAAATGTCTATATCTCTAATTTTATGCCAGTACCATGCTATTTTGATCACTATGACCTTGTAGTGATACCCAGCTGCATACCTTAGAATACAGCTACAGGGCTAAATTTCATTATTATTAACAAAGGTGTGACATTTTCAATTCTTCAATTCTTTCAATTTTTCAGGACCCTGACTACTATTTGCTCAGTGCCCTGGTCCCTGAAAAACACACCATTTCTGTCATTGTATATTAGGTTTCATTTTAAAGAAATTTATTCAAATAGAATTGTATGGGTGTTTTTGGTATATTTGTCTTTTTTTAGCCATACCTCGCTTTTAAAATTTGTCTTATTTATGTTTAGATTTACCCTTTTTCTTTATTTAAACCTACATTGGTTGTTTATTCCTTTTAGGTTGCTGATTAGTATTCTGGCACATGGCTATACCAGGAATTGTAGTATCCATTACCTTTTTGGTGGATATTTGCATTGTTTCCAATTTGGGGTTCTACTAAATGAAGCTGCTGCGAGCAATTCGGAATAAGTCTTTACATGGAAATAAGCTTTCTTTCTCAAGTGTAAATATTTAGGAGTACAATGACTGGATAATATGCTTGTAAGATTTTCTTAAGTTTTTTTTCTTTTTTTGGTAGCTATTGTAAATGGGATTGAGTTCTTGATTTGGTTCTCAGCTCAGTTGTTTTGGTGTAGAGAAATGCTACTGATATTTATACCTTGATTTTGTATCCTGAGATTTTACTGAATTCATTTTCCAAATCTAGGTGTAATTCATATGTTCATCTTAATAGATGCAAAAAAAAAATTTGAAAAAATTCTGGGTCACTTCATGATAAAAACCCTCAACAAACTAAGTATAAAGGGACCACACCTCAAAATAATAAAATTTATATATGTCAAGCTTACATCTAACATAACACTGAACCGAGAAAAGTTGAAAGCATTCCTCTAAAGAAGTGAGACAAAATAAGGATGTCCATTTTCACTCTCTTATTCAATATGGCAGTAGAAGTCCTAACCAGAGCAATTGGGTGAGAGGAAGATACAAATAGCATCTAAATGGAAAAGAGGAAGTCAAATTATGTTTGCTGATAATATGAACTTATACTATGTTAACATTTATCATTAAATTTTCTCTCTGGACACACTTTGAAGAACAACTTGAAAATATGTGGAAAAATTGAAAAGTGATAAACCCTGAAGTCCATCTTTAGTTACATACTCAAAAGAATTTGGACTTTGTACACAAAGGAACTAGTGCAAGACATTTACGGTAGCAGTGTGTATAAAAATTTAGACATGACCTATATATGCATCAGGTTAAAGAAGGATAAATGAATTGTTGTACTTTCATAAAATGAAATGTGTGGCAGAAGTTAAAACAAGTGGACCAAGTAAAAAATTAGCACAAATCATGTAAAGGCATATTTTGGCCTTTTCTCTTCAAATTGACTAGGTCTCCTGTTCTGCATACCTAGAGTTCTGAAGGCAAATTGATGGTTCATCAAAGACTATTTTTATGAAAGAGGAACTGCAGCTACTTTTATATTTTAAGATTTCTTGGCAAATTCAGAAGTTTTAAATAAAACTTTGATTTTAACCCCACATATGAAGTCGCAGATATAATGAGGCCTATGATCTAAGAAAAAATTCCATCTTAGAACTTAAAACATTTCCTAAATTGCTGTCATATCTTGTGTTATACTCAGACATATTAATAGATCATGTGAGATTTTAGAGTGTCCAGAAAAATAAATATTATACATGTAGGGTGAATTAAATATATAATATATTCAATTATCGCAAGTTAAACTATTATTTACACCATGTGATGACCTTCAACACTTATTCTAATCTAAGCTTATTTTTACTCCAAAAGTTTTTTTTTTTTAATTCCTATATTTATTCTTGGCCACTGCCTATTGGAATATTTTGCTTAACTCACGAAACCAATATTTGTCCTTGCCTTGTGGAGATCTGGGTCTTTCTGTTGGTCTTGAAAAGTATTTCTGTTTTTCATCTTTGGTTCCAATACTGGCCAGTCACCAGTTTACTATAGTGTTAAAATTGGATAATTAGAAGCAAAAGGGCTATCTGTCCAAAAAAAAAAAATTTTGTCTCTTAGATTGGCAACTTGATGTGACATGAAGCAACCAATCTAGGGACTAAGACTCAAGGATCTGTTTCATAAGTACTATCTAAGGTGCAGCAGGAGGGTGGTGTTCTAGTAGTTTGTTCAATTTTAATTGTGCTTCTTCATCTCTGAGCTGAACATCCCTCATACTTCCCATTTCTATTTTTGCTTTTTCACATGCCTTACAGCTGGCAAAGTAGTTACTACAAGTGTATTGGGGGCAGGGATGCTGGTAATAAGGTTTTAGTAGAATAATGAAGGACTGATTTTCCTTTACTTTGTATATTACTAAGAAGTTGGATTGTATTATTGATAATATAATTTGTTCTATTTGGTAACCACTAGAGAATAACTTCTTTAAAAATGTCTTTCACAGAAATAATCATACTTTGTATTCTGTTCTGTATTTCTTCAGAGGCATCCAGGGTGTGCTCATCAGAACCCAACAAGCAAATACTGACAAGAGAAATGACAGTGTGGAGGGCTATTTAACTTGTGAGAAGTGCTGCACCTTATTGTTTTGACTGGCTTGGCTGTGTGGTAATTGTTAGGAAAACATCTGGTTGCCGTCACATATTTTAGTATCTGATCTCATTACGTGACATTTTGTTCTGTGACATTGAGTTCCCACTTGGGATTAGGAACTGGAAACCTAACATTAAGTTCCATTTCCAACATAATAATAGGGAATTGTCCTGGGTAATGATGTTTGAGTTTCTCCGTAATGGAATTTTAACACAGCACATTGGAAAACAAAAATAATAGCAAATTTTTATCAGTAATTTTCTTTAAAAAAGAAATATATAGGCATTCTGAGGACACAGGCCTCAGAAACTCTTTGAAGAGGCTATTCTGGAACTTAAGTTTTGAGAAAATTATCCTTTGCTTAGCTCAAGGTAAGTTAAAATGAACTCACTCATATACCTACATGTCTTTCATTTTCCCTTTATTGTATTTTTTGTAAGGAAACTTAAAAAAAAAGAATGTTCCTTTTGGAATATGTTAGTATACTTTTCTAACACTTAAGTTTTCTGAAACATAATAGGTTCTTTCTGCTGGTTTTTATATAAAATAAAAAGGGAAATAGCTGAGAGAATTGCCATTTTGCCTTGGCCTGTACTTGGTCTCTAGGTTAGTGCCCACACGCTTCTCTAGTTCATATGCTGGGACCTATCTGGCAAGTCCATTGGACTGATGTCTCTCTCCAAGCTGTTCCTAAGTATTGCTGCTTTCCTCATCTATTTCCTCCTAGATCATAATGTTAGGTGATTTCAGATTTCTTCAACGGACTTATTAAATTCACATGCTATTGAATTGCAACCATCATTCAGAAGAAGAAACAGATTATGTGATGGAGTCTTATATGTAGGAAGTTAATTGGGAAATGCTCTTAGGAACATGTGTGAGAAGGGAAGAAAGCAGGACTGAGAATAGGAGACAAATTATACGAAACCAAGACACAACAAATGGCTCAGCTGATCCTACAGGGGATAACTCTGTAGAATTATTCTCAATTGAGTCATACAAAGTTTACATTCCTCACACTGAGCCTTCATTGGATGTGGCACCCCAGTGGAGACATGTAATTGTCTTCAACAGCTAAGGAGTAAGTGTCTGGTGTCTAGGATCTGGGGAATGCTGCATTCCACTTACTGCACAGGATTCTAGAATGGTAATTGTTTTCTTGGCCAGGTGTGGTGGCTCATGCCTGTACTCCTAACACTCTGGGAGGATTGGACAGGAAGATCACTTGAGCCCTAGAGCTCAGGAGCTCAAGACCAGCCTGAGTAACAGTGAGACCCACTCTCTACTAAAAATAGAAAAATTAGCTGAGAGTTGTGGCTCACACCCGTAGTCCTAGCTACTTAGGAGGCTACCACAGGAGGATTGTTTGAACCTAGGAGTTTGAGGTTACTGTGAGCTAGGCTGATACTATGGCACTCTAGTCTGGGCAACAGAGTAAGATTCTGGAAGGAAGGAAGGTTGGTTGGTTTTATTAGGTGCATAGATGGCAAATAGGCATGTTTGTCTTCATTTCTCTATTTATTTAGGCAAGGATTAAGAATGTGACAGATAGAATGGCGCCTGTGGCCCAAAGGAGTAGGGTGCCAGCCCTGGAGGTGGTGGGTTCAAATCTGGCCCCAGGCAAAAACTGCAAAAAAAGAGAGAAGAATGTGACAGATAATAAGTGGCTACACAGAGCAAAATCTGTGAGGAAGATTTGTTCATTTTCTTATGCCCCTATTTCTTATAGGATGGACAATTTTAAAATTCTATAGAAGTGATTCTTTGTATTAGTTGAAGGAAGAAAACTGAGTTATTGTTAAACCATGTTTTTACTAAGACATTTACATATTTGTAGAAGCTATCATGCTAGTAGTGTATATGCCCTTCCTTTCAAAGGAAGATTATAAAACATTACTCCCTCTTGGTTCTTAAACCAAACTTCCTGCAGACAATGTCACCTCCTTTTCTGAGATAAGAAAGCCATGTTCATACTTAGCTCTTTTTTACATTATTTTTGCCCCTTGCATTCCGATGCCTCCAAAAGCCCATCTTCCCACGAGGAAAAACTATAGTTCAGTACAAATGTGCTGGCCCAGTGCCCAATAACCCACAGTGCCAAGAAAAATACAAAATGATGGTCCAGTCAATATAGTCAGAGAAAGGTTTTTCTGGAGTAGAAAGAAATACTACACCAATTAAACTTGAAATCTGTATAGTAAAATAAGGTCTTGAGTGAACAGTGGAGATTTTGAGGGTAACCCACTCGTTGTTTTGATACCAGACTTTCCTCTTCAAGGTTCTTGGTCTCGGTGATTCGAAGAATGAATCCATGGACCACAGATTGGTAAGACAGGATTTGTTTACAGAGAAGAAAAGAATACAAAAACACCAATTCTCCTGGTAGAGAGAACCCAGGTCCAGAACAAGCTCTCTCACTTCCTCTGTCTGTCTCTCTCCAGACTCTTTGTCCAGGGGTATATATAGTCACAGTGGGTTATTTAGCTGGAACTCAGTTGTTATATTTGGTAGAGGTGGGTCCTCTAAATTTACATTCAGCTGCAACTCAGTTATTACATTTACTGGCATGCGACTCGAACTCAGGTAATAAATGGCTACAATCCCTTTTTTATTGAGCCCTAGGAAATTTACAGGAAATTGACCACACCGAGAAAAAGGTGGGGTTCTCTGTTCAGCTGGAAGTGCAAGGGGAGGGAGACCTAAGGTGCTGGTGTCTCCCCAGCAGTTGTCTGGCCCCTCTGGCTATTGGAGCCTCCTACAGCCCCCTCCCTTACACTAGTTCTGCTGCCAGCTGCAGCAGCACCAACACCACCAGGGCTAAGGTGGCAGGTCCTCCAGCTCAGCTCATCTGCCTGGGGCCACCTGTCTTATATCAGTTTCAACATATGAGGAAACTTTTTATAAATGTTCACAATTGACCAGAAAGAGAAGAGGAAACCAACAGGGATGTTGCTGGCCATGTACTATGCAAAATAGTTAACTCATAAACTAACATTCAACTCTAATGACTGTCCCAAGGGTTAGAAATGATAACCCAAGTTTTTTGTCCATTTGTTTTTACCTTAAATCAGATAATCTTTCTAAGTTTGGTGCTTAAAAATTGGCAGAGCCAGAATTTATAATGACGTTTTTCAGATTCTAAAGTGCATGCTATTCTTCCCATAAAAGTATCTACAAATGTGCCATTAAAATGAAACACCTTCATTATCCTTAGAATTACGTTTCTGAAAAATAGAACATTGTTCTATAAGAGATATAGTTGATTATTTGTTAAGTGTTCATATATTTGACAGAAAAGAGATTTTAGAGTCAGAAAATCTGCTTCATTAGTTAGCAGTGAGATCTGGGAAGGAAGGGGAACTTCAATTTCTCATTTATAAATTCAGACATTAAAGTAGAATGCTAATTATCAACATTTTCACTACTTGTCTACGTTTGATATAGCACCCAAATGTTGAACAAGATTTCTGATAGCAGGACTATGTTGGATCTCAGAATCTATTTGAGGTATTTTGAATGTTGAGTGCTTTATGTAACTGGTGGACATAACTTTGGGTTATTCCAACATATTTGTATTTCTATTTTGTTGAAATTCAGGTAGCTCTTTGTTCATTTAACTACTAGTAGAACCAAAGAATATGGAAGTTCAGATGATAAAGACAGGATGAAATACAAAGCACTATAGAAATTCTGGCTTTTATTGGCTTCCCCAGTAAATAATCAAAGAAAGATAGACTTTTGCCCTAAATACCCACTCTACGATATATTTTCCTTGTGTGAATTCAAAATTACACAAACCCATGGTCAGTTTAAATATATACTATGTGATATATATGTTAAATATATATCACAACCAAAACAGAAATCAGAATTACAAGGCTCATAAAATACTTAGCAATAAACTTGATGAGAAACATATAGACCATATAACAAGGGTCTAGTAAAGAAAGTGATAACTGTATGATTGGAGACAATATTATTTGCAAGTTTATTTACCTCATACTAGTGACATTTTTGACTGTTACAACTGGTGGGGCATCATGAGCATTTAATTCATGGAGGCCAGGGATGCTGTGAAGCATTTTGCAACACACAGGACATTACAGCATAAAATGTCAGCAAAGGTTGAGAATTCTTGCTTTGAAGAATGTCTTCAACAGAGAAAAATCACTGAATATGGCATCCATTACAGGTCAAGTGCAGTTTGAAAACTAAGTAGTGGTTTGCCCCATTGTTTAAATTGTTAGTTGAGATGCTAAATATATTTTAACTTTTCTGCAATACTAAAGGAGGGTTTGAAAGCTTTATGTTTACCAAATGGATAATGGATTTAAAAGTATGTGAAAAAGTAGGTGGTGATTAACAATCACAGTGCTTAAACCTATTGTAATTAATAACGACTCAGTAAAGTTTTTAAGAAATAAACTAATTAGGGGTGCCAGTTTGGCAAATGTGACTCTGTTTACCAAAGATCCTTGTAGTTTGAAGGTAAATAACACATTGTTCATTCTGGATGGGTTTACTAAAGTGTTTGAAGGATACCCTTGTTATTTATCCATCTTCTGAATCCACACAGTAGGAACTTAGGAAAGAATTCATTAATGTATTTGGATTCAAAGTTGATTATACAATTCTATTTTGAAAAGTAAAACTGGGATCAAAACATGCCTTAACAGGAGACAAGAGTTGCAAAAGTTAGTTAAGAGAGCATCTTATTTCTGGTCTGGCGCGGTGGCTCATGTCCAGCTCACATCTGGTGGCTAGACCTGTACTCTTGGGAAGCTTAGGTAGGTGGATTGCCTGAGCTCATAGGTTCAATACCAGCCTGAGCAAAATGAAGACCCCTGTCTATACTAAAAATAGCCAGGTGGTGTGACTGTCACCTGTAGTTCCAGCTACTTGGGAAGCTGAGGCAAGAGAATCACTTAAGCCCAAGAGTTTGAGGTTGCTGTGAGCTGTGATATCACTGCACTCTACTGGGTGCAACCAAGTGAGATCCTGTCTCACCAAAAAAAAAAAAGAAAAGAAAAAAGCATCTTGTTTCTAAGATGAGGACTATGAATATAAATAAACTCTTTTAATGTTTAATTTTGAATATAGTCTTTTAATGTTTAATTTTAAAAATTAACCAATTTATTTTATAGTCATATCTCCTTGATAGTGTAATTTCAAATATTTTTACGTAAAGAGATCATTATTAAGAGATGTGTTGAGGGAAGGGCAAGATGGCCAACTGGAAGCAGACAGAGGCTCTTGTCCAAAAAGAAAGATAACCTCCAGAAACTGCCCAATTGAGCTGAAGACTGGGAGTCCAGCAGAGAGAGAGAGAGACAGAGAGAGAGAGAGAGAGAGAGAGAGAGAGAGAGAGAGAGAAGTGATAACTGCAGGTAACCCCTGAGGCAAGCTGTGACTTCTAGAAACCAAGCTTCAGGCAGAAAAACTGAACTAAAGTTTTCTGCCATTCTGAACTTCCAGGACTCCCTTCCCCCATTACCTGACACACCAGAAGCCTGACCTCTGCTGAAACTGAGGGAGGAGAACTTGAGCAGCACCCACCCTCCCTATCTGCCAGACCAGGAGGCCTGCCACGTAAGAGATTCCAGGATCCCACTGAGCCCCCACCAGTCCCCAGGCCAGGGATGCCACTGGGACCCCTGCATGGCTCCTATCCATGCCACACCAGGCCTTGGCCGGCTGCCCGCAGCGGCCAGGAATTCCACCAGGACCCCCCATGGCCCTGATTGGCACCCCGCAGGGCCTTGACCCACTGCCAGCAGCGGTCAGGAAGTCTGCTGGGACTCCCTCCCGGCACCCATCTGTGCTCTGCAGCCTCAGCCAGCCTAGTTCCCATCTGCGTCCCAGGCCCAGCGCCCTCAGTGTCTAGGAACTCCACACCACCAGGAATCCCACGGCCTGATTGGCACCTGGCTGGGCCTTGGCCCACCACCAGCAGCAGCTAGGAACTCCACTGGAACCGCACAACCGATTGGCACTCCACCAGGCCTTGGCCTGCTGCCAGCAGTGACCAGGAAGACTCCTGTGTGGTGCCAATCTGCACGGCCTTGGCCTGCCGCCCGCTGGGACCCAGTCTGGCTCTGATCAGTGCACCAGACCCGCTGCCTTCCCTCCAGAGCCCTCCTTCCAGCCAGAAACTGGTGGAGGCATGGGGTCCCTTTGCAAAGGCCACAGGGTGCCTCATCCCACACCCTGCTGCTTTATCTGGGCATGCCACACTCTGGAGCTGCTCCTGCAGCCAGAACTCCCTGGGTGGGGCAGTCCCAGAGGAGCTACTCAGGATCACATCCTACAAAGATCCAGCAACAACAGAGTGATCCTACTGGGGTCTGATCTGGGAGAGAAACCTCCCCAACTCTGAGGACGGTCATAGGCAACAGTGAAAAAATAATCATGAGGCAGAATCAACAGAAAAACTCTGGCAATATGAATAATCAGAGTAGATCAACTCCACCAAGGAATGACAAGGTAGATACAGCACAAGATCCCTTGCATAAGCAAATGGTTGATATGTCAGAAATCAAATTCAGAGTCTGGATAGCAAATAAGATCAGCGGAATGGAGGAAAAGATGGAATTAGAATTTCAAGCAATAATGAAAAGATGACCTAAAAGATGTCTCAAGAATTCAACGAATTACAAAATGACCAAAGATTTTTCACACATTGAAACAAGAAGTTGCAGCCCTCAAAGATCTGAGAAATACAGTAGAATCCCTTAGTAACAGAAAGGAGCAAGCAGAAGAAAGGATTTGTGACATGGAAGACAAAGCTTTCGAATGCTCCCAAACTTCCAAAGAGGAAGAGAAATGGAAGGCAAAATGGACCATTCAATCAGAGAGCTCTGGGATAACTCAAAGAAAACCAATATTCGCCTTACAGGGATATCTGAAAATGATGAAGTGGTGTCACGAGGCACAGAGTCTCTTCTTTATGAGATTATGAAAGAGAATTTTCCAGGCATGCAAAGAGATTCTGAAATTCAGATAGCAGACAGTTTCAGAACCCCAGCACGATTCCACCCAAATAAGACATCCTCCAGGCACATCATAATTAACTTCACTAAAGTTAATAAGAAGGAGAAAATTCTGAAAGCAACCGGACATAAGGAATCCATTACCTATAAAGGGAAGAATATTAGATTCTGCAGATCTCTCTGATCAAAACTTTCAAGCTAGAAGAGAATGGTCATCGACTTTTAATCTCCTAAAACGAAAGAACTTTCAACCTAGGATCCTGTACTTAGCTAAACTGAGTTTCATTTATGATGGAGAAATTAAATACTTTAACGACATCCACATGTTGAAGCAATTTGCTATGACTAAACCAGCTCTCCAGGATATCCTCAGACCTATCCTCCATAAAAACAAGCATAATCGTCCTCCCCAAAAGTAAACTCACCTAGAAACTTTTTATCAAATTTCAACTTCCACAGTGATGAAAGGATTAAAAATGTCCTTTGGACTTTCTAAAGATTTATCATTGTTTTCAATTAATTTGAATGGTTTAAATTGTCCTCTAAAGAGGCATAGGTTGGCTGACTGGATACAAAAACTGAGGCCAGATATCTGCTGCATACAAGAATCTCATCTTACCTTAAAAGATAAATTTAGACTCAAGGTAAAGGGATGGTCATCTATATTCCAGGCAAATGGAAAACAGAAAAAAGCAGGTGTTGCAATCTTATGTGCAGATACAATAGGCTTTAAACCAACCAACCAAAGTAAAGAAGGATAAAGATGGACATTTCCTATTTGTTAAAGGTACTACTCAATATGATGAGATTTCAATTATTAATATTTATGCACCCAACCAGAAGGCACCTCAATTTATAAGAAAAACTCTAATAGACATGAGTAACTTGATTTCCTCCAGCTCCATAGCAGTTGGAGATGTTAATACTCCTTTAGCAGTGTTGGATAGATCCTCCAATAAGAAGCTAAATAAAGAAATTTTAGATTTAAATGTAACCATTCAAAAACTGGATTTAACAGACATCTACAGAACATTTCATCCTAATAAAATGGAATACACATTCTTCTCATCACCCCATGGAACATACTCCAAAATCGATCACATCTTAGGTCACAAGTCTAACCTCAGTAAATTTAAAAGAATAGAAATTATTCCTTGCATCTTCTCTGACCAACATGGAATAAAAGTTGAACTCAAGAATAACAGGAAGCTGCATACTCATACAAAAACCTGGAAGCTAAATACCCTATGCTGAAGGATAGCTGGGTCATAGACGAGATTAAGAAGGAAATTATCAAATTCTTGGAACAAAATGCCAATGAAGACATGAATTATCAGACCCTCTGGGATACTGCAAAGGCAGTCCTAAGAGGGAAACTTATAACACTGCAAGCCTTCCTCAAGAAAATGGAAAGAGAAGAAGTTAGCAACTTAATGGGACATCTTAAGCAACTGGAGAAAGAAGAAAATTCCAGCCCCAAACCCAGCAGAAGAAAAGAAATAACCAAAATTAGAGCAGATAAATGAAATTGAAAACAAAATAATTATACAATAGATTGATAAATCAAAAAGTTGGTTTTTTTAAAAGGTCAATAAAATAGATAAACCTTTGGCTAACCTAATCAGGAAAAAAAAGAGTAAAATCTCTAATTTCATCAATCAGAAATGGTAAAGACAAAATAAAACCAGACCCCTAGGAAATTCAAAACATCTTTAACGAATATTACATGAAACTTTGCTCTCAGAAATATGAAAATCTGAAGGAAATTGACCAATACTTGGAAGCACGTCACCTACCAAGACTCAGCCAGAATATAGTGGAAATGTTGAACAGGCCTATATCAAGTTCCGAAATAGCATCAACTATAAAAAATCTCCCTAAAAAGAAAAGCCCAGGACCAGATGGCTTCACGTCAATTCTACCTACCAAACTTTTAAAGAAGAACTAGTACCAATATTACCACACCTCTTCCAAAGTATAGAAAAAGAAGGAATACTTCACAACACATTCTATGAAGCAAACATCACCTTGATCCCTAAACCAGGGAGAGACCCATCAAGAAAAGAAAACTACAGACCAATATCACTAATGAATATTGATGCAAACATATTCAATAAGATACTAACAAACAGAATCCAACAACACATCAAACAAATTATATGCCGTGACCAAGTGGGTTTTATCTCAGGGTCTCAAGTCTGGTTCAGTATATGTAAATCTATAAATGTAATCCAGCACATAAACAAATTAAAAAATAAAGACCATATGATTCTCTCAATTGATGCAGAAAAAGCTTTTGACAATATCCAGCATTTCTTCATGATCAGAACACTTAAAAAAATTGGTATAGAAGGGACATTTCTTAAACTGATAGACGCCATCTACAGCAAACCCACAGCCAATATCATATTGAATGGAGTTCAATCAAAACCATTTCCACTTAGATCAGGAACCAGACAAGGTTGCCCATTGTCTCCATTGCTCTTCAACATCATAATGGAAGTTTTAGCCAATGCAATCAGGGAAGAAAAGGCGATCAAGGGTATCCACATAGGGTCACAAGAGATCAAACTTTCACTCTTCGCAGATGATATGATTGTATATCTGGAAAACACCAAGGATTCTCTACAAAGCTTTTAGAAGTGATCAAGGAATACAGAAATATCTCAGGCTACAGAATCAACACCCATAAATCTGTAGTCTTTATATACCAACAATAGCCAAACCGAAAAAACAGTTAAGGACTCTATTCCTTTCACAGTAGTGCCAAAGAAGATGAAATATTTGGGAGTTTACCTAACAAAGGATGTGAAAGATCTCTATAAAGAGTACTATGAAACTTTAAGAAAAGAAATAGCTGAAAATGTTATCAAATGGAAAAATATACCATGCTCATGGCTGGGAAGAATGAACATTGTTAAAATGTCTATACTACTGAAAGCAATATATAATTTTAATGCAATTCCTATTAAAGCTCCATTGTCATATTTTAAAGATCTCAAAAAAAAATAATACTTTGTTTTATATGGAAGCAGAAAAAAACCTCAAATAGCCAAGACATTACTCAGAAATAAAAACAAAGCAGGAGGAATCACGCTACCAGACCTGAGACTGTACTATAAATTGATAGTGATCAAAATAGCATGATGCTGGTACAAAAACAGAGAGGTAGATGTTTGAAACAGAATAGAGAACCAAGAGATGAATCTAGCTACTTACCATTACTTAATCTTTGACAAGCCAATTAAAAACATTCAGTGGGGAAAAGACTCCCTATTTAAAAAATGGTGCAGGGTGAACTGTCTGACGACCTGTAGAAGACTAAAACTGGACCCACACCTCTCACCATTAACTAAGGTAGACTCTCACTGGATTAAAGATTTAACTTAAGACATGAAACTATCAAAATATTAGAAGAAAGTACAGGGGAACCTCTTGAAGGAATTGGCTTGGGTGAATATTTTATGAGGAGGACTCCCCAGGCAATTGAAGCAGTATCAAAAATACACTACTGAGACCTGATCAAGCCAAAAAGCTTCTGTACAGCTAAGAATATAGTAAGTATAGGAAGCAGACAGCCCTCAGAATAAGAAAAAATATTTGCAAGTTATGCCTCCGACAAAGGTTTAATAACCAGAATACACAGAGAACTCAAAAGTATTAGCAAGAAAAGAACAAGTGATCCCATCTCAGGATGGGTAAAGGACTTAAAGAGAAACTTCTCCAAAGAAGATAGGCGCACAGCCTACAGACACATGAAAAAATGCTCACCATCCTTAATCATCAGAGAAATGCAAATCAAAACTACTTTGAGATATCACCTAACTCCAGTAAGATTAGCCCGTATGACAAAATCTCAAAACCAGAGATGTTGGCATGGATGTGGAGAAAAGGGAACACTTCTGCATTGCTGGTGGGAATGCACACTAATATGTTCCTTTTGGAAGGATGTTTGGAGAGTACTTAGAGATCTAAAAATAGACCTGCAATTTGATTCTATAATTCCTTTACTAGGTATATACCCAGAAGACCAAAAATCACCTTATAACTAAGACATCTGCACCAGAATGTTTATTGCAGCCCAATTCATAATTGTTAAGTCATGGAAGAAGCCCAAGTGCCCATCGACCCACGAATGGATTAATAAATGGTGGTACATGTATACCATGGAATACTATGCAGCCTTAAAGAAAGATGGAGACTTTACCTCTTTCGTGTTTACATGGATGGAGCTGGAACATATTCTTCTTAGCAAAGTATCTTAAGAATGGAAGAAAAAGTATTCAATGTACTCAGCCCTACTATGAAGCTATTTTATAGCTTTCATATGAAGGCTATAACCCAACTAAAGCACAAGAATATGGGGAAAGGGGCAAGGGAGGGGTGGGGAGGGGGAGGTTGGGGGAGGGGTGGGTAATTGGTGGGGCACACCTACAGTGCATCTTAGAAGGGTACAGGCAAAACTTACTAAATGCAGAATACAAATGTCTTCATACAATAACTAAGAAAATGCCATGAAAGGTATGTTAAACAGTTTAATGAAAACATTTCAGATTATATATGAAGCCAGCACATTGTACCCTTTGATTGCACTAATGTACGCAGTTATGATTTAATAAAAAAAAAAATAGAGTGATGTGTTACTCCGTAAAATTTGCTATAAATAACTGGAATGAATGAAGGTTGCCATACATGTTGTAATATTAGCTTGATTTTATTTTTTCTTATTTCCATAGTAAACAGAGAAGCTCAAAAATTTTAATACATTTAAACTTCCGATAGCAAGTGTATTCCACAAGAAATTTTCTGGCCTCCATCAAACTTATCTAGCATGCATATGTTAATGTAGTTATTTGAATCTGTCATGTTTAGGGCCGTTGGGCTAACTATATAATAAATTGGGGGAGGGGAGGGCATCATAGAATTAAAGGCTTATTGTGAAAAACTGCATGTGGGGCTTTGTAGTGACATGTCATAGGGGCTCAGTAAGGTTGCTTTGCCAACATGAATATTGGTACCAAATAATTCTAGTCTACTGACTGAAGGATTTAAGATTCCAGATGTGTCAGGCAACTTCCCAACTCTGAGTTTTGTGGTCTTAAGTTAAAGTTCCTGTATTAGTTTCCTAGGACATCTATAACTAAGTACCACAAACTGGATGGATTGAGCAACAGACATTTATTGTCTCACAGCTCTAAAGACTAGACATCTGCAGTCAAGGCCTTGGCAGGGTGGTTCCTTCTGAGGGCCGAGAAGGAGAAGCTGGGCCATGCCATTCTCACATATTCTGGTGGTTTGCTGGCAATTTTTGATATTCTGAGAGTAGAAGACTCAAAACCTCTGTCTCTGCCTTTAGGTTCCTGTGCTGTTCTTCTTGTAGACTGAATGTATGTGTCTCCACCAGATTCATGTTGAAAGCAAATCTCCAAGAGGATAGGTGGGTGGGGCCTTTGGGTGGTGATTAGGTCATGAAAGCAGAGCCCCTTAAAGGGGGTTAATGCTCTTATAAAAGAGACCCAGAGAGCTTCCTTATCCCTCTGCCCCAGGTGAAAATACTGAAAAGTTACCACTAAGGACCAGGAGGTGGGCCCTCACCAGAACTCCAGCATGCTGGCAACCAGGTCTCAGACTTCTGGCCTACGAGAGATAAAATTCTGTTCTTTATAAAAGTCCCCCAGTTTACAGCATTTTGTTACAGCAGCTGTGATACAGGACAGGTGGTGCTGGAGGACCAGCTGCCTCCACTTTGGTGGTGTTAGTGCTGCGGCAGCTGGCTGAGGAACCAGTGGGCTGG
The DNA here is from genome assembly GCA_963573935.1 of Arctocebus calabarensis. Lineage (NCBI taxonomy): Eukaryota > Metazoa > Chordata > Mammalia > Primates > Lorisidae > Arctocebus > Arctocebus calabarensis. Next base: position 19,686 of record CAUYON010016840.1, read on the forward strand.
ACGATAGGCTAACGGGGGGAACTCCAGCCCTCAAGGAAGTTTGGGCCAGACAACTGTTGGCTAGACACCATGCCTTGGTGTCTCCTTCCCTTTGCACTTATGACTAAATATGGAACCCCCATTTCCTATGCTTAGGTCAATTTCATGTAAGTTTCCTAGGCCTCAATTCCTGAAGGGACTGTGTCCATTCATTAATACATTCATTCACCTTGCCCCACCTCTCCATTCATTAATACATTCATTCACTTTGCCCTGGGGGAAGAGACTGTGTCCACTCATTTTTGGCCTTATATAGAGGGAACCCATAAGCCTATGTATACCCCTAGACTAAGAGAGACACGGAGAGACTGGGAGAGACCGGGAGAGAAACAGAGAGAGCCTTTCTCTCCCGACTACCGGGAGCTTTAGTGTTTTTGTATACTTTTTTTTTTTTTGGTAGAGACAGAGTCTCACTTTATCACCTGAGTAGAGTGCTGTGGCATCACACAGCTCACAGCAACCTCCATCTCCTGGACTTAGGCGATTCTCTTGCCTCAACCCTCCCGAGTAGCTGGGACTAGTGTTTCTGTATTCTTTTCTGTAAATAAATTCTGTCTTACCACTGATCTGTGGTCTGCGGATTTATTCTTCAAATCACCGAGACCAAGAACCTGAAATTCTGGTATCAGCCGGAATAGACTGACTGTTCTCTTTGTGTGCATGTTTGTGTCTACATTTCCCCCTTTTATTGCTACAACAGATTAGGGATTCACCCTATTCTAGTCCCACTTTATCCTACCTAAATGCATCTGTAGTGACCCTGGTTTCTAATTACAACCACTTTCTAAGGCATTGGTGATGCCAGAATTTCAGGTTCTTGGTCCCCTCAGGAGGGGAACAAGCTCTCCTGTTCCCTCTCAGAGGTCCAGCCAAGGTCTGCATCTGAGCTCTCTGCTCAGGGGTTTATATAGTCCCAGGGGTTGTTTTGCAGGAACTTTTTAGGGCGTGGGTCTTCCTCAGTTACAGCCAGCTGTCCAATGAAGACTCAGGCCCTGCAAACTGACATGACATTGACTGGTCAGATGTGCAGAGGAGGAGACAGCAAGGTACCATCCATGAAATGTACTAGCCAGAAGAGCAAGGGAAGGAGGCAGAAAGGCGCCATTGTCTCCCTGCAGGTGTCAGGCCCTTCCAGCAAGCTAGTTCCTCCATCCGCCACAGCATCAGCAAAGCCAGGGCCAAGGCGGGGGTTGTCCTGCATCATTGGGATTTAGGACTTCAACCATTATGCCCTCATTTTTATTTTTTTCCTTTTTTTTTTTTTTAGAGACAGAGTCTCACTCTGTTGCCCTCGGTAGAGTGCCATAGCGTCACAGCTCACAGCAACCTGCAGCTCCTGGGCTTAGGCAATTCTCTTGCCTCAGCCCCCTGAGTAGCTGGGACTACAGGTGCCCACCACAATGCCTGGAAATTTTTTTGTTGTTGCAGTTTGAGTTCAAATGCCCCACCCTTAGTATATGGGGCTGGTGCCCCACTCACTGAGCCACAGAGCTGCCCTCTTTTTTCCCTAATACTAGGAGGATTGAATAATTTAAATAATGAGGTATCAATAATTCTGTCAGTAGAAAATGGAACAGTAATTCCAGGTTCTCAATACTAATAGCATCCAACAATCTCTAACTTGTCTACAGTCTTTACTCATTTGAGGCAGCTGAAGTAAATAATTGGTCTAAATAAAGTCCATCTTAATTCTTGTGAATCTAATAAGAAAATACATGTCACACAGGTACTTAATATCATCTTCTCATTAAAAATGAGAAGAAAGATAAAGATTAACTACTGCAGATGAAATATACTGATGTGACTACCTCTTAGGAGATGTTGCAGGATGTGGTCTGGAACCTTATAAGATGAGGAGAAACAATTGCTACCCTTACTTAAAAATCCTATTTAGTCTCATTCGTTTGCTGCATTTGTAAATTCAAATTGTGAAATGCATTTTGTACCTGGAGTATCCAATATATCAGGAAAGCAAATCAGATATTGTTCATACATTTGCTTACATGCAATGCCCTCATGCAGTGCTTCTCTTTTGTTTTTCTCACTTGGAAAGTTCCTTAAGACAAATTATTTTAATAACATGTTCATAGATATTGGCTTAAATAGCAGTAGTGTCTGATATTGATATTGATCATGTAGCTGAAAAAAAAAGACTATCCAGAAATCTAGTGTTTAAATATCTGATATTAAGATATTTTTAATGTTAAATTGCATTGATGTGACCCCTAGCCATAATGCATCTCATAACTATAAAAATCCAGTCTTTTTTATTTGTAATACCTCATGAAACATTGGTTTTAATTTTCTTCTTCTTGAAGGACCTCTCTGAGAATATTTGCATTGTCAGCAGCTTAAATTGACCACAGAAATGATAACTAAATAATTTAGAAAATTGTGAGATGATTTAGGCATTCGATGTGTGTAAGGTAATTAAAACCAAACTTCAGGAGGGGTAAGGCCACACGGCTGTTGGTTATTCTACAGCTGGGGTCACTGCTTAAGTTGTACAAAGGCATATGTTTAATTTAAAGTTGTAATGAGGAACATGGGATGTTTTGATTCTTCATATGCTGTACTCATCTCTAGAGGATGCAATTGCCTATATTAAAAAATGAACATAGGCTCTTTTGTGGAGGATAAAAAAAATGTATAAGATAATACATGCCACATGCATGTATGGTTGGCATATGGCTTTTCTCTGATTATAGAATTGTTACCCTCAGTTGCTATCATGGAACAGGCTCATGGAAATGTTCACTATTAGACACTTGGAAATGAGACTCATTCCTTTGATTTCATTGGTTTGATCATGATTATTCCATTTTAGCTAATACATAGTGTTTATAAGGGTGCTTTCAGTAGATTATCAACTTGCAAGGACGTTTGACGTTTTATATTTTTTTCCTAATCTGCAAAAGGAAAGAGAAATGCAAGTTATAAAGTTTCCTTTGGTCACATGTTAAATATATACACATAGTAAAAGACATAAATAGGCTTTTTCTTTTTCCTTTTTTTATTTTACAATTTAAAGAAAATGAATGACATTGGTGTTTCAGAGTTTTTTCTATATGCTGATATGCTTGACAATACTAGTTACATAATCGGGATAAACTTAGAAAAATATTTATAACATCACTTTGTGATACAGGTTGATATTTAATAGGAAGATCAGCCTTTTTATTCAGTGAAAAGTTGCATTCATCCCAATTATCATTCTATAAAGTTTTCAGAAACACAGAGAACCTGGCTATATTCAGAGTCCTACTCTTGGCTTAAACCAGAACAACACAAATATAATCTTTCCATTTTAAAGAATGTATGAACAAGAAATATCTTTAAACCTCTCTGATTTAGACAAATAGATGAAGACTAATTAAAATCAGTAAAGAAAAATACGGGAATAAAAAATATGTTTGTCAGTAGTCTCATTTAAATAGATTTAGCTAACAACCATTTTGTTTTTGCACCTGCCCAGTTCTGCTTTCTCCTTAGTACACCATTCTTCAGTACTTCCAAGTGTGTGGGCTGCCAAAATCTGCACCTTGCTCCTCTGTGCCCATGTTGACTGAAAATGGGCCAATCACAGTGCCCAAATCCCTTGTCCTAGTGATTGCTCTAGAGGTTGGTATGTTATCTAAACCTGGCCAATATGAGCAATATCTAGGATGTTGTCATCTTTGGATCCTGAGAAAAAGGAATTTTGGATTTTGGAGTTGTAAAGAAGTCAATAGGAGGCAAGCAGCAGCCAACGGAATAAAGCCAATCAGAGATCAGGGCAAGCAAGTGTCTGAGAGGAAGCAGATCTGAGCTGCCTCATTTCCCATAGAACTAAAAGTTCCCCCCTATTCTCCCAGCATATTTCTAAGATATTCCTCTCCCCCTCATTCTTTTTTTTTTTTTTTTTGCATTTTTAAGTTTCAAAAGTCTTGTCTAATGTAATAGACAACAAGAACTCTTAATCAACATGGTATTTGTATGCATGTGTATATGTTAATGTACAGACATCTCTTAACATTTCAAGCTTCCTATGCATATCTTTATTAGACAAAATTTGGACTAACCCAACCATTCACTGATAAGAAAAAGGTAAATTTCACTTCACTGAATAATCATAAACTCTGAATTAACATCTAAATTATGAGGACTGCGCAGCATGAATGCTGATCCTTTTAAATTATGTTCATAAAATTGCTTGGACCCTGGAAGCAACTTGCATTATTATTATGTATTTTTTTCTCTCTACTTTTCAAACCAAATTCATTGGCCTACTCTATCCCTGCAAAATCATATTTTGCAGCCTCCTGGCTTTCCTCCAAAAGCTTTTCCTTGTTTCACAAGCCATCCTTGTTTTCAATTCATTCCTCTTTATCCACTGTGTAAACTAGGTGGACCTGAATACTTAGGAAAAATCGAAAGCATTTGGTTATTATTAGAAGAAGGATAGCTGACTCACACATGTGAAACATTAAAGAAACCTTACAAATGTTTGAGTAATTTTTTTTTTTTTCTGTTGTTGTTTGGGGCTTGGGGGGTGGCGGTATTTAACCACATCCTGCCATGCACACAACACTTGAGCTGCTTTTTTTATTGCTAGGTAGAGTTTTAGACTAATAAAACAAACGAGGACAACATTTTTATTTTCTTTTCCCAGCATTTTTTATTGTTTTTATTCAAATGTAACATACTATACACTGTTAAGCCTTTTGGGAGGTAGGAGGAGGGAATGATTCTATATCTTTATGAGGAGTCTTCCCAGAACCAATACTCTTATGACCAAAAATTTGTTGGCTGATACACCTTAACTTTGTGGGCCAGAGCCCACACTTTCCACAGAGGCAGAGGGCCCAGAATCTCAAATGCTTTTTTTTAATCTACAATATTCAGGGCTGGAACTGTTTTTCTTCAGTAGTCACAAAGTGGACTAGAATTGTATTTCAATATCAAGCAAAGATGTCATTTTAAAATGCAGGAGAATTTCATTACTCCTTACAAAAAGGTTTCTGTCTTTATCTCTTTTCAGATATGGGTGCGAAGAAGGAGGTAGGAGGGCAGGGAGGGAGATGTTTTCTATTTTTGGCCTCTGCAAGCTTTGATACATTTTGCTAGAAGCTATTTTAGTGTCTTGAGTACCATAATGATGACTGTTTACACATAGTCTCTTTGGTAATCTAAATGGTTATGTGAAATAAGAATCCAGTTTGTGCCCTATTTGCTGTTACTGTGGTCACATAATACTATATTTATCTCACCAAACATTTAATTTTGTTTGTGGGTGGTCCGTGTTCATGTGTCAGGTACAATTATTATTTTAAAATAAAAGAGAAAATATATCTAGTTCTGATAGGAATGCATTACATTATAGCTCTCAGACTCAGTTACAAATTAAATGTTAGCATCCAGATTCCAACCACAAAAATTAAACATTTTTAGAATCCCATTTGTCAAAAAGCAAGTTGGAAGCAAAGTACCATGAAATGCAACTTGTTCCTTAAGCCAAGACATGGTGCCTCCAATGCATTTCTTTTGAAATATCAACTTTTTTGAAGAACGAGAGAAGTTACAACCTTTAGAATGAGATGACTTTATGAGAAAATTACTTAATAAAACTAATTTTTAAATAACAGATTAACTGGAAGTGCTGGTTAAGCATTGACACAAATAAGTTATAAGAGAATCACAAAACACCAGCCTTTCTAGAGGTCAAACTTTGTTAAAAGACACATTTAGTGAGTCTTTTCCTTATGCCAAAATACTGCATCCAAACAATAAAAATAAACAGACGTTTTCAAAACAAGAAATATGAGGATAAAATTGCAGCATCAATATACTTTTATAGTTTATCACTGAAAGTATTTAGAACAAATAATATTTTTCTACATTGTTTAAATCACTACAGACACTGCAAGTAAGGCTTATGTATTTATTTAGTGGAATATAATGTGATGATGACTGGTAAACTCTTATGTACTGTTTTCTATACCTGCTCTAACAAAATGAATTCCAATATGGTTACAATATGGAACCTTCTAAAGCTCTTTAAATTTACAGAAAATAACTTTTGTTTGGTTTTGTAAAGACTAGATCAGACAACTGGAACAGATTTCAGTATGTGATTACACATATATCAGGACCTATTTGCTCAGTTTAAGCCCCGGAAGAGCTGCACTTCATACTAAATTCCTTGATCATTCCTTTGGGGAGATGCATTATGTGGGACTTACAAAGGGTTCCTCTATACATACACAGCCTCTTCATCATTTACCACTGTGACATAAGGCAAAAAGTCACCAGTAAATAATGAGGTGAAGATATGAAGTTGTATTTAACAATTAATTTTCCTTCTTTGTGTGTATTCTTGGAAACAAATGGATGTATCAAAAGAGAAGAATTTGGCCAACTGGTCTATTTCTTAGAAAAGGAAGCCTCAGGAGTAATATATGTTTGTAAAGGATGGAAGGTATTTTCACTCAAACCATGGGACAGCATTGCCATATTTACTGTGGATGGGTCTTTCTGCAGAAGTGCAAATTTAGTCCACTGACAGCACGTGGGTTACTCCTATTGCTTCCCTAATCTCATCTCCTACTTTGGAAGTGCTTGCCAAGTTTTAAAAACATTGTCATGGACATGCAGGTGATGTGCTGAAGAAAAAGAAAAGATAAATCAGAGGGCAGTTGCTGAGGATATTCTTTAAAACCCCAAAAGATATTTAACATCCTATTAAATAAATAACTTAGAAAGAAATAGAAAGGGATGAAGGCAGAATGCACAAGCATATGATACTATTCATATTGTTAGAACAGTTTCACACTAACATGTTTATATTTTTTAATCCTATCCAATTCTTCCATAATGCCACACCCAAAACTCCTTTGGTTGTGCATAGATGACCCAAGTGCTTTCCAGTAAATGCTTGCGTGTTATTACTGCTCACTGAATCATTAGGTTTGAATGAGCAATGAAAGTCTTTGATATGAGTTCGTATTCCATAAATAACTTTTCCCGAAGATCATTCAACAGATTGTTCCATGTCTTTTATGTTCTATCTCAGAGGTTCAAAAACTAAAACTTAACCAAAAAACCCCAGCCACAACGTTGTTCATTTGGGGAAAATCTCCATCCCATTTGATCTGCTTATATCTTGATTATGAGGCATGACACACGATTAATGAAAAGAACATCATATGACAGCAGTGAGTACAAAAGCCTTCAAAAGCTTGCTTTCTTTTAAGCAAACAGATATCTGCAATGTATCTTTGCTTTTCGAACTACTGTCTTCATAAAGAATAGCAAATATTCCTGGCAAAAGAGCCTTTGGTTCCACTGCATCTACAATCATTGCACCTCTATGACTGTACTACCATCGGAAGAAAGTGAGCTGAGGTGTTTTTCCTTCGGGTTTTCTGTCCTCTCCTTGGAGCTCCTTTCCCATTCAATGCCACATACATTTGCCTTCCTTTGTGCTGCCAGATAAAGGATGCGTAGGTATTATATCCATTTTCCTCTATCCTTTCCATCAGCTTACAGTCATTGTTAAATTCTTTCTGTAAAGGAAAAACACAATCTTTTATTTCTATGGTGATATTTTATTCTAGTTGACCTAGACTATTTAGAGAATTCCACTTCAAGTGTGTTGCCTATAGTCACCATTTGTACATAAGTTGTGCACTTACTATCTAATGTCAACAGCAGAGGAGTATAACTCATAATCACAAAACATTCTGTGTTGGAAGCATAAGATATATTTCCATTAGGCATCATAGCCAACTGTGGAGGCCCTTTTCAAAAAGCCGGTGTGCTTTGAATATGACATGGTTTCAGTGCCTAGAATGACTATCGAGAAGCAGGCAACGCACTAACAATATTTGTGGTGAACAAAGAATAATCAAAAATTTTTCATAGCCAGGTGTCCCATGGGAAAAACAGAATGGTGGGAAGAATGCAGGCTTATCAAGTTTGTAAACTTCACCTACAAATTCATATTTCATACACACACATACATTGATAAGAAAGAAGATATTATAGTAAAACCAAAATAATTCTACATCACTAAAAAGCGAAGACATCTACCTCTTTTCACAGTACCACATTTCTCAGTTTTACTAGATTATCCACAATTTTCCATAACCTGGGATGTGAATAGATTTTTCACTGAATTCTAGGAATGATTTAAAACTAGGACACAGAATGCCTTGTTTTGTTATCTACCATGTCAAAGAAATTATGAACCTGGTGACTACCAATGTCTGTGTTGGATAAGGCTGAAGACTTACATCCTGGGAAATTCCATTTTATAGCCACAGCTTTTTGACTTTATGTCAGGTGGCCAAATGTAAAGATCTGATGGGACAAAGATTTACTCCCATTCATTCCATAAGTCTAGGATCTTCCCCTGAAGTTAACAAAGGGAAGATACAGTGATCTCAAGACTTTAGGTTCAGAAATATTCCTCTTCTCTTAAACCCAAACTAAAATAGTTAAGAAACTAAAGATTTGGGGCTTGAATTATAATCAAATCTTCTGGTTCCACCTTCTTTATCCAAACCAAGAGTCCTGTGGGCACACTGCAGTTGAGTTCTCTACTGTGGAGCTTTTCTTACCTTAAGACTTTTGGAAATTTCTACTAAATTCTGAATTCTTGAATGTGTGCATTGATTATAATTTTGAACATTATCAAAGCCATCACAAGCAGGCAATTTTTGTGTTGTTACCATATCAATGCCATCACAAGCAGGCAATTTTTGTGTTGTTACCAGTTCAAGATTCCTTTCCTAGAATAAATTAGTCCTAAAAACTTCTCTTCTGTAAATAAATATTTAAATGTAACATTCAAATGATGACTTAATTTGTTGAAAGTAAGAAATAAAGGTAAATTATTTAAAGTATGGATTTTAATAAAACAAAACAAAATTCTGCATTGGAAAGGATTTATGTCCTTAGTGTGGGTTTATTTCTTTTCTCTTTATTCATCTCAGTCTGTCTAAAACCATATAGTTTTTGAAGCATAGGTGATTATTTCTTTAATATGGATAAAAATATTCATTTTAATAAAGGATATTCAATTTTTATACTACAGGAGTGTTGAGATTATTCCAAGTGATTTCATATTTGAGACAAAGCAGTGTGTAGAAAAGTGGGAGTGGTTGCTTAACTCTTTTTCCTCTCCAAAATTAATTTATAGGATACTGTTTCTTAAAGCAAAGTTCATATGTGCTAGCTTCTTCATTTGGGGTGTTTTTCAAGACTTGGGACAGAGGTCAAAATTATAAGAATCTTTGGAGCCAGGAATCCTGGTTTATAGGATTTAGGTGAATCTTAAGTACTACTGTTAAAAAAGTAGAAAAGTCCAAGTAAGACCTGGATTTTTGAGACTTGCTTTAAGCAAGGTCTCAAAAGCGGGATTTTGGTCATTTGGAAGAAGTCTGAATTTTTTCCTGCTACCTGGGAAATTTCTTTGGTCCTGAAATCATGCTTTATGACTATCTGTTCAATTTAATTCAGTTTTATAATTTAATTACAAAATTCCATCAGTCAGTAGAAAGCTCAGAATACAACAGATATAATGTTCATGGAATGAATAATGAAAATACAAGAAAGATATACAGTTATCAGAAAGAAATAGAGGAAAACAATTCAGGAAAGAATAGATATAGAGCTGATTTAATCAATCAGTCTGAGTGTTTCCCCAATTGATACTTTTAGTAAAGCTTAGGAAATCAATGAAATGAAATGAAGACAGCAATCTGAAAAGCTATCACCTGGTGTAGAGAATTATGTGCATTCTTGAGGATGTACTCATGATATTTGATGGTATACTCTGAACGAGCATCAGTTTTTCACTATTTCTGCTAATAATGCAAAATTCCAAAAGCAGAACACTGTTTAGAGAATAGATTTCTTTCTGAGACAAGCTGGAAGTGGAAAGCATATTCTCTACGGGGTTGAGCTACCAGGAGAGGCAGTTTGTGCACTGTTTAACTCTATGCTCTTTATGGTACTAAGAACTGAGCAGATAGTGGAGATAAAGCTGGCCCTGCCCTCGCTGAGGTCACAATCTACTGGGAGAAGACAGTCAGTAACATCTACACTGAGAAGAATCTCAGATGGGTGCCACTACAGAGAATTAAAACAGGGTGATATAATAGAATGCTATGGGGCATCTACTTCAGATAAAAAGATGGAAGGAAATAATTTATAGGGCTTACCACTCAAAAGGAAGCACAAGCAGAATTCATAGACTGGTTGGGGTAGAAGAAAAAAGTGGAGAAATAGGAGGGAAAGTATTAAATATTTTTACATCAGAGTTCATCTAAGTCATTCATTTTCCTTGATGTCATGTCTTTAAATAAGTGTATTTTGTCAATTATTAATAAAATTATTTTGATATCTTATATCCATTCAAATGATACATTTTCTTCCTTAATTTAAATTTAAATTAGTGTTAGCTGGCTTCACTTTAAAGTATTAGTTTTTCACTCAGTGTGCATACATCAGTATCTATTTAAAAAATATATACCTGGTCCTCTTCCCCAGTAATCCCGGTAGAGTAGATCAAGCAGTAGCCCAAGTGTGTATAATAAAAGCCAAAAAAAGATCTCAGAAGTGATTATGAAGCAAACATGTACATGAAGCTGCTTTTTAAAATGGTCTGTTACTCTCCTAGGCTCATTATTGGAGCAATATATAATGGAGAAATTTACCTAAATTTCTTCTGACTCCCATGCAAAAAAGCATTTATACTAGGCCAAAGGAACGCCAAAAGCATCCCTGACTCCTCAATTAAAAGTGGACCTGATATGAAGAAATGCAAGTCTATTCTATGTCCAGACCAGAGGTTCTCAAATTGTGTTTAGTGAACCAGCAACATCAGGTGCACCAAGGACCATTAGAAAGGCCAATCACTAGGCCAGGCATGGTGGCTCAGCACCTGTCATCTTAGCAGTTTGGGAGGCCATGGCAGGAGGATCGCTTAAACCCAGGGTTCAACCCCAATCTGAGTAACAAAGCAAGACTCCATTTCTAAAAGAAAATAAAAGTTTGCCAAGTATGTTGGTGTGTGCTTATAGTCTCACTTACTCAGGGGGCTGAGACAGCGGATCAATGGGGCCCAGGAGTTTGAGGTTACAGAGAGCTATGGTGATGTCACTGTACTCTAGCCCCAGCAACAGAACAAGACCTGTCTCAAAAAAGGAAAGAAAGAAAGAAAGAAAGAAGGAAGGAAGGAAGGAAGGAAGGAGAAAAAAAAAGAAATCCCTGAACCCTACTATAGACTTACTGAATCAGAAAATCTAGGCATGGATCCCATCATTTTGTCTTTTAATAAACACTTGTATTGATTCTGACACATACTCAAGTTTGAGAGCTACTCCCTCTAAACAGTCACTATAATCATTCTTACACTAATGAACAAAATAAATTCTGAAATTTCTTTTGATCCTAAAAACAATATAAAAATGACATGAGATCTGGTTGGGAAAAAAGATTATTTAAGAGATCTGTGTCATAGGTCTTATTTCTGGCCACAGAATATTGTTATACATCCTTCCAAAACACGCAATGAAACTTTTTTAAAGATCAAGTTTATAGCTGGCTTCAACGTACTCACATAGAATCAAAGGAAATCAAAGGAATCAAAGGAAAAAACTTAAATTTAGTTTGAATTTCCTTGATTTAGCTCTTGGATCAACACAATGAAATGTAACCACCTTCATAAACTAATATACTCCTGTCATCTATAAATGCTAAATAAGAAATGGAAATTCAGTTCCCAACTGTATCATAGGGTGGCTCTACTACTACAGGTCCTTCTTTATAGTTAACACTTACATTTTCTATAATTATCTCACACTTTTTCCTAGATAAATCATTGGAAGTGAATTATTTGAAGTCAAGGCCCACTTCTTATACTTCTTTCTTATGCATTTTTTTCTTATTCACCTTTGATATCTCAAATGATACCTGGCATATAGTAGATGTTGATATGATTGATTGATATATTTCTTTTAAAAACTTGAACAAAATAAATTGTTGCACTGTTTATAACTTCATCATAACTACAATTATAATTTCAATTCAAAAATCACCATTTGTTATTTTAAGTGAGAGCTTAGGCTAACACTATTGGTCTAAGTGACTGTGACCCAAGATTGCAGAGGTGATTGATATTCAAAATAGTGGTATGGAAGACAGGTATGGACGTATCCAAACTTCTGGTTGGATACTTGTTCCACATGCACTTTGTTCCCTATACATATGATGTTTAGGAATGATTTCAATTAAGGACTATGGCCTAGATAAATAAAATCCTAGAGTTGATAGAACAATGTACAAAATGATGAATTCCTTGATATGTTTTCCCATTTCAGATTTTAACAAAACACAAAGCATCTGAGCCCTTGTTTTATCTTCAGCTGCAACACACATGGCACATGGTTTTCTGCTTGATTCAAGGTCTTTGTTTTTAATGATTCTTCTCCAAGTTGTCTGTAGCTCCTGTGCCAATGTGACCAGAAGCTTCCGTGAGAGTCTGACTGTTTAGCAGTTCAGAACATTCAGACAAATGCCAGTAACAGCTTGTGTGGTAGACTAATGGGTGAACAACAGAGAAGATTATAGAGTTGGAAGAGCTACTTTGCCAGCTCTTGAAAAGCTGGTGAACAGCCCACTGTGTCTATATTTACTTGCAATAGAATGATAACAAAACTGTTTAAGGTTTGGAGGAAACATTAACAAAATTGCGGTAATGATTACTGCAGTGGATTTGAAAACCAAAACAGAATACTTACCGAGCCATAGAGTTTCCCCTTCTTGTTCATGGCTAAGTAATAGTTGCTGTTAATGGCTTTCACAGCAACAACTCCAATTTCCACTGAGGTTATCTCCAGGATACCTAAAATATACAATAAGAGATCATACAAATTTAGTTGAAAAAAGTAAAAAACAAAACAAAACACTGAGTTTTTTTTTTTTTTCAAATTAATATGAGGGTACAATCCCTAGATTACATTCTCACTTCCAGGGCAAATTTCCATTTGTAGAAAAGCCCCTCACCAGGGGTCATGAAAAAATGCTTATCATCTTTAATCATCAGAGAAATGCAAAGCAAAACCGCTTTAAGATATCACCTAACCCCAGGAAGATTAGCCCACATCACAAAGTTCCAAAACACCAGATGCTGGCATGGATGTGGAGAGAAGGGAACACTTCTACACTGTTGGTGGGACTGCAAACTAATATAGCCTTTTTGGAGAGAAGTATGGAGAATCCTCAAAGATCTAAAAGTATTGAGTTTAGTTTTTGATTGTTCTAAAAACAAAAGTCTAAAAAAATATATTGGGAAAAAAATCCAAGCAACATTCTTGATGTATCTAAGAACCCAGCAAATATTTCCAGCAAATATATGAAAACAAGCAGGAAAGCTTTAAACGAATTCCCCTTTATTTTATTCTGAGCATATATACGAGAATATTGTTTTAATTAAAACATCTTCTTTGCTAACCCTGCATTTTTAACCCCATAAATATTGAAACAACTCTTCTCCTCTTAACCTAGATTTCACAATAACTTATCAGAGCCCATATCTGTACTATGGGATTAAAGTAAATCTATAGCATATGTCAATAATATGTCAGATTACCTTGATCAGGAAAAATGGTGGTCAACTATTTCTTTTTTGTAGGACACTTGGATAAACTAAACCGCTTGGCCACATTTAACTGGTAAATTCACTTTTGGCAAATGTGTTGACATTCTGAGATGCAGAGGGAGTAGTGCCAACATCCACACTGTCTTTAAAATAGCAGAATTGCTATTCTGGTCTGGGGGGAAATCCATCAACATTTTAAAAAGTTTTTTTTTTTCCTAGAAAGAATGAAAATTGAAGGAAGTGGTAACTAGTAGACAAGAGACCTTTCTCCCCTCACACACAGGTCTTAATTGTGCATTTTCTCTACCAAGGTGATTTTCTCTGCCAAGTTTGTGGTAGGTATAAGAAAGGCATTTGATATTCTACTCAAAGGGCTCACCCATTTTAGGTTAAGAAAACCTCAGAAAATAAAACTACTTATTTTATAACTCTCAGGAAAGCTTTCTCAAAGTAGACAAAAGGCATCTCAATGAGCATGTATCCTTTGGAGCCAGACTATCTAGATTTGCCTCCTGGTCCTGCATTTGTTAGAAAATGGTCCACAGAAGAAGTTATGAACTGCTCCAAGTCTCAAATTTGTTTGCAAAACAGGCAACATCATAATCTCTCCCTCATGATCTTACTGTGAAGATCAAAATGAGATAATACATAAAATGAACAGAATTTGCCTGGAGCTTCATATCTCCAAAATTATATTATTAGGGAGAAATCTTCCTATAATAGTTCTAGGTTTGGAAACTTCCTCAATGGGCTGTATAAATCTTAAACCTACAATATTGCCATTGGCTCAGCCCATAAAATGAAGTTGGTCTTAAGTAATCATTTATTATGCATTACCCATCAGGAACAACACCATCCTAAATGTAGTCCACTGATCATATGTTTATACTCATCACTTATGGAGAGAATCGTAGCTTATTTCCAAGAGAAGAATGTTTTCTTTCCCTTTCTACTTTCACAAGTCAGCCTTGATGGAGATTAATAGAAATGCTTGAATTCCCCTAGTACAAAGTTGATGTAACCAGAGACTTATGCCAAGACTACATTCCATGAACCCTTCGGTTCACATACCCACAGGAAGTCTCTGACCGACCATAGTGCTCCTTTCTATTAGAAGAGAAAGCTCAAAAGCCAAGAAAAAATTGTAAAGGGTGAAGGACCCAGTAAAGCAGAGCCTCCATGGTTGACCACCTCCCTGCACTGACCATCTCCTTAAGTTGACCTAAACTTCATAGACATGCATCACATGTATGTATCATACAGCAGGCCATGTTCCTCATGTTGACCACCTCTGTGTGTTGAACATTTAGTTATAGTCCTTTGGGTGATCAATTTACAGAAGTTCTATTATACTTGTATTTTTAATATCCTTTCCCTTTTGCTGGTTACCCTCAAAGTATATGCAAATAGATTTATTTACATATATATATATATTTTTTTGTAGAGACAGAGTCTCACTTTATCGCCCTGGGTAGAGTGCCGTGGCGTCACACTGCTCACAGCAACCTCCAGCTCTTGGGCTTAAGCGATTCTCTTGCCTCAGCCTCCCTAGTAGCTGGGA
>CAUYON010016841.1:0-43041 GCA_963573935.1 Arctocebus calabarensis
AACTTCTAAACAAGGATCAAGAATGTTTTCATATAGTAAACGAGAAAATATCATGAATGGTATGTCAATCAGGTTGATAAAATATCTCAGATTGCATGTGAAGCCCCCACACTGTACCCCATAGTTGAACTAATGTACACAGCTATGATTCAATAAAAATAAAAAATAAAAAAAAAAGAAAGGCCTTCAGATCAGAAGTTAGAGCCCAGCCCAAGC
Organism: Arctocebus calabarensis; assembly: GCA_963573935.1. Classification (NCBI taxonomy): domain Eukaryota; kingdom Metazoa; phylum Chordata; class Mammalia; order Primates; family Lorisidae; genus Arctocebus; species Arctocebus calabarensis. Next base: position 217 of record CAUYON010016841.1, read on the forward strand.
AAGAGCAAGATCCCATCTCTACTAAAAATAGAAAAATTAGCAGGATGTTGTTGCACCCTTGTAGTCCTAGTTACTTGGGAGGCTGAGGCAGGAGGATTGCTTGAACCCAGGAGTTTGAGGTTGCAGTGAGGGGATGCTGATGCCACAGTACTCTAGCCTGGGGCCACAGAGTGAGACTCTCTGTCTGGGAAGGAAGAAAGGAAAGGAGGAAGGGAGAAAAGGAGGGAAGGAGGGAAAGAAGGAAGGAAGGAAGATTAAAAAAGGGAAAACAATCATATAAAGGAATTTTTATAGGAATCAGGAAATATTTATAAAAATCACTTTGAAAAAAATGCAAAGAAAACAATCCAATGTTCTTAAAACAATAAATAGATAAACTTGGTATATGCATACATACAAGGAATATTCCTCAGCAGGAAAAATGAATGTGCAAACACACACAAAGACATGGGTAAATCTCAAATACATTGTGTTATTTTGTTTTGTTTTGTAGAGACAGAGTTTCACTTTATGGCCCTCAGTAGAGTGCCATGGCATCACACAGCTCAAAGCAACCTCCAACTCCTGGGCCCAGGTGACTCTCTTGCCTCAGCCTCCTGAGTAGCTGGAACTACAGGCACCTGCCACAATGCCCGGCTATTTTTTTGTTGTAGTTTGGCCAGGGCTGGGTTTGAACCTGCCATCCTCGGTAGATGGGGCCAGCGCCCTACCGACTGAGCCCACAGACACTGCCCCATTATGTTTTTTTTTTTTTAAGTAATTTCAGATTAATATGAGGTTACATACAATTAGGTTACACAGTTTGCATTTGTAAGGTTAAAGTTGTAGCTATGTCCTGCACTCATAAAGTGTGCTATATACCCTTGTGCTAAGTACCCGTTGTACGGGAGCCCACTGGACTCTTTCCCTGCTCTCTCTGCTTGAATCCAACTGAGTTTTTCTCTTGTGTGAGCTTTGGTTGTTAATATACTAGTTTCAATTTAGTCCTGAGCATGTGAAATGATTCTCTGTTCATTCCTAGGATACTTCGCTTAGGAGGATGTTCTCCAAGTCTGTCCAGGTTGTTACAAAAGATGCAAAATCATGGCTGGGTGTGGTGGCTTACACATATACACATACACATACATACACGCATGTGCATACAGACAGTCCTCTTCTGGTATCTTTACGGGATTGGTTCCAAGACCCCTCAGGATACCAAAATTCCCGGATGCTCAAATCCCTTCTATAAAGTGTAGTATTTGCACATAACCTACACACAGCCTGCTCTATACTTTAAATCATCTCTGGATTACTTATAATAACTAACGCATTGTAAATGCTATGTAAATAGTAGCTATACTGTTTTTTATTTGTTTTATTTTTATTTTTGGTATTGTTATGTTTTATTGGTTTTGTCCCCCCCAAATATTTTCAATCTGTGGTTGGTTGACTCTGGGGGTAGGGAACCTATGGATACACATACCCAGTACATAACGTTTGTGTGTCTGTGTGTATATACATACTAACCAAACTGTCTTAATTGAGACCAGGGATTTTTACATCTTAGAGTAGATCATGCCTGAGGCAAAAATAGATTTAAAGACCCAAATGATGTCACCAAGGACCTATCCCTCTCCATCTTTAACTCTGTCATTCATCTTGACCTCATTCTCAGACACCACCACATGTCAAGATAAGTTGTCTGCTTCCGGGATAATTTCCAGTTTCAAGTCTCAGAAAGAACTAAATTTACTTTTCACTCAACAATCTCAAAAAAAGGGCGCACAGCAAATCACTGGCTCTGAGTCTCGCTAGCCCCTTGGATTGCGGAATCTCCAGGGCACCAGGGATGCAGCCCCCGGATTGGCTGAGGGGAGCCACGCCCACTCCCAGGCGAGGGTGGACCGGGCGGTTCTCATCTGGGCTGGTTGCGGTTGCGAAGCTGAAGCTCGCGGTGGTTCCGCGCAGGAAGGCTGCGGGTACTTTGCCTAAAAGAAGAATGACGGGATGCTGGGTGGTAAAAAGGATTTTCACTACTTATTTCATTCCTTTTCGCTGTTGGAATTCCCACACACTCTCCTTGGCATACAGTGTACCTTACAACAGGTCGGCACTTCCGTACTGAAATACCATAAGCAGCCAAAACGCAACCACTCCATGCTTACAAATGAGCGGACGCCGAGTCCGGTCTAGTTACGACGTTGAAATACGTGTCTAAACTCTCTGCTGACTCCGTATCACCTAGCAAAGCCCAACCCACGTGATATAAAATTAACACGCACTTGCACACACACACAACATACATACACAAGGTATAATGGTAAAGAGGCGGCTCACACCTGTAATTTGGTAGTTGTAACTGGAAAGAAAAGAAGTTAAGAGAGAACCACAGTTCACAGATTGTTGTATCAACTGCTCACAACACTTGAGGCAGCCATGGAGGTACAACCCTCAGGTCTGCTTCTCAAGAGAACTTGCTGCTCAGCTGTGAGCAGTGCAGTTAGCCAACAGCCTCCATCAAGAGCACCTTCAGGATCAACCCCAGCAGTCCAGCTGAAGCAATGACTAGCCATGCCAGGCTGTTCATACCCAGACACTTCTGTACAAGGCAACTACTACAACACCATTTTTGTTACAGAGCTCTCCATTACTAAGCCAGACTTTCTATAATCTGCATTGTCAATTTAAGCCATTCCCTACCCAATCTTCCTGACTCCCATTTTACCTTTTATAGGCATCACCTTTAACCTTTTTTGTGTGTGTGCCAAAGGGAAGTAGTATAACCCCAAATAAACACAACATTCTATTCCCAGTATCGAAGTACCCGGAGAACAGAATCAGTAGTACAAGTGGTGCAGTGATGTGTCAGTCTCCTTCTGTTTTTGTTACTGGCTCCCATCATTTCTTTTTTGGAAAAAGAAACAACAGGTAAAACAAAAAAAGTAGAGTGGTCCCCTGTCCGTAGTACACATCATAAACATCTGGACAGTCATACCAAATTCCCCAACCCTGCCGGTAGAGTGAATCTCTTACCACAAATAGTGCGGCAAGTGTATTTGAAGTGAAATAATTACCAGTCTTTGTTTGTTTTGGCCAGATTTGGCCTTAGGTTTTAGTTAACTCTTGCTTCTATGTAATGTCTAGGGCTAATAATCAAAGCCAATAACTAATAAAATCTAGAACTGGCCATATAGGCTGCTCTTTCTTAGCAGCAGACTCGAATGCTCCACCTTTCTTTCTCTAACCCTGTGGGTCGTGACCCCTTTGTAACAATGAAAATACATCCTGCACACCAGATATTTACATTATGATTCATAACAGTAGCAAAATTACAGTTATGAAATAGCAATGAAAATAATTTTATGGTTGGGGGTCACCACAACATGAGAAACTGTATTAAAGGGTTGCAGCTTTAGAACGCATTAGGTAGGTTGAGAACTATTGCTCTAACCCTTAGCTTAATGGCTTTCATCTCCACACCTGTCTTAAAGCAATTTAACATGATGCGATGTTCTGGGGCAGGTAGGTGAGGCTAATCTGCTCTAGACCTGCCTTTCAGCCACAGTTTTGTAGATGGTTAATTGCCCATTTTGTCAGACAGCAGTGCATTAGGAAGGTGGTTGAATGAGACCTGTGGGATCAGGAATGATTTAAGATTATTGATGCTAGCTCTTGGATTTCAGATGAGCCATTTTCTACCTAAGCCTTCCTCTTTGGGGCGCCGTGATGTTGGCCACAAGAAATAGCCAACACATTGTAAAATTCTGACATTGTTATACCTTGTTCTCTAATCTATCCCTTGGCAATAAATGGTCTGTGTCCCAAAATAAAATATAGCATAGTCATTTGACCAGCTATTTTCACTTCATTTGAAGGGTTAAGATTACGAGCTTTCAGGCCAGAAGTGGTGGCTCCTATCTATAATCCTAACACTCTGGGAGGCTGAGGCAGATGGATCATTAAGCTTAGGAGTTGGAGACCAGCCTGAGCAAGAGTGAAACCCCTGGTGTCTAGTAAAAATAGGAAAAATCAGCCAGGTGTTGTAGTGGGCACCTGTAGTCCCAGCTACTCAGGAGGCTGAGGCAAGAGGATTGATTGAGCCCAGGAGTTTGAGGTTGCTGTGAGCTACAATGCCACAGCACTCTACCCAGGGCAACAGAGTGAGACTCTGTGCCAAAAAAAAAAATAAAATAAAAAATATATATATATATAAAACTAGCTTTCAGAATGGGACAGGTGGGTCTATACACTTGAAAACAACCCTTAAACCTTAGTGATTCTATAATTTAGTGTCTTTTATACCCAATTCTGATCTGAATTTCTTCATCATTTAGGACTTCTTTTCAGTTGCAAATAACATTAAACACAATCAAATTAGGTTAAAATTTTAAATAAGATATGTTATTGACTTACATAACTGAAAAATCTTGGTCTAGAGATCTCACTTCCACCAAGGTTAGTAAAGGAAATCAGACTATTTCATCTCCAAATATGCCACTTTGGCGTAAATAATCTAAAGCTAGAGGTAGTTGGGAAGCAAAAGTTACAGACACGAGCTGCCTGAGCTGCCTTTTCTTACCTGTGGCAGGCCATAAAAATTCCTGTGGAAAAGATGCAAAAGGGGCTTCTGCCTTCCCTCCTCACCTAAAGACAGATGTGAAAATTATCATTTCCTTATCAACAGAGATCACAGACTTGTGCCAAGTGGGCCAGAGAAATCTTGGAGCAGATTTTACAACCTTCCCATGACTTTCCCACCTTTTGGGAGCTTGATGCTGTTTATTCCTTCGTCTTGTCCCTTCTCAATGTATTGTTCTTTGTTACATATGTTGTCTAAGCCAGGACCCTAAGCCACCGTTTTGAGAGCGAGAGCCGGAGAAGCAAGGGAAAGCTTTCCAGGCAGAAGGAACTGCAATTTCAAGGGCTCTGAGGTGGGGAAAGGGCCAGTAAGGCTGGGATGTGTATGATTGAGGTGAGAGTGGCATGAGATGGAGTTCAGAAGTAGCAGAGACCAGGTGTGTGGGGCACCCTTCACCAGCAAGAAATATTTATAGCCCTCAAGGAACTTGTCAGGAACTGTACTGTCACACTTTGTGATGTTCAACATTGACTAAAGCTTGGCTGACAGATACAATATTAATAGAGGATTGCCTTAAGGGTATGGAGTGCATGCCTGTCTCTAAACATCTGTCTGTAGGATGAGTCAGATGAGCTGCGAGCTGGACTGAACTACTGAAAGGTGCTGCGGCTCAGTGACACATGGCCGGATGAAGGGATGTGAGCAGCCAGGATTCAAGATGGCCCCAGGAGCCTTACCTTTTGTATATGCCCCTCCCACACCAAATATGGGATCCATGGGATGATGAGGAAATGACACGTGGGATTTCGGAGACTGGGTCGTAAAGACATAGTATGCCTTTTTCTCTCTTGGATCATTTTCTCTGGGGACATCAATGGCCATGTTATGAGGGCACTCAAATAGCCCAGTGAAGAAGTCCACATGGGGAAGAACTGGGGCCTCTAATTATGAGAGTGAACTGACCGGCAGTAAATTCTCCAACCCCAGACAAGCCTTCAAGTAACAACCACCCTGTCTGACATCTTGGCTGCACTTCATGAAACGCCCAAATTCAAACCAGGTAAGCTGCTCCAGAATTCCTGACCCGCAGAAACTGCAGGAGAAAACAAATGTTTACCATTATTTTAAGACAATAAGTTTGAGGATATTTTGTTATGTAGCTGTAGATTAAAGCAGACATTGTAAGAAATAACCCTAATAATTTTCTATATTAACAATAGCACTGTTCATTAAGGGTGCTGGCTGTGAGTCTGGGCAAGTTACTTATTTTGCCATCCTTGAATTTCCTCATCTGTCAAATGGACTAATAACAGTGTCCATTTCTCAGGTTGTTTATAACATTAAAGGAAATACACATTTTCAAGAATAAAATGGAATCATAGATAATTCATGATAGAAACTCATTAAAAGTCATCCATTGTTATTTGCTGTTATTTTTATTATGGTTTTATTTTTCAATTTTACGTTATTTATTTATGCGTTTCTTTATTTTTTAGAGATTGAGGTCTTGCTATACTGCTCAGGCTGGTCTCAAACTCCTGGTCTTTAAGGATTGTTCCACTTCAGCCTCTCTAGTAGCTGGGACTATACGTGCAAGCCACTGGGTATTTTTAAATTTCAATTTTAACCAAATTTGCTTCTCCTCCTGTTTCTCAAAATCAATTAGTAACACGACAATCCAGGCAGTCAAAACTCCACATTCTTGTTGAAAAATGTTATTCTTTGTTCTCCAAATCCAGTCAATCCTTATGTTCTAATAGTTATAACTGCTAAGTACTTTCGGATTACAGTATTTTCTTTATCCCTACTCTCACTGCCTTAGTTCAGGTCTCCATCAACGCCCATCTGGACTAGTAAGTAGATTCCTAAATGGTTCCCTGCCTCTAATCTTATCCTCTTCCAAGCTGTTCTGCAGCCAGTGACCTGTATACAACACGAATATGCTGAAAACCCGGGTGAAAACCTCTCAGCGGCCCTCTCACCGCTGTGGAAAGTCCAGTCTCCTGAGCATGACCAATCCGGCCTGTCAGGACCTTGTTGTTGTCTGTCTCTCTTCTCATTAACACACAACTGTCAGTATTAGCTCTCTTATTTCTTGCATTTGGTCTCTCCCTCTCTCTCTCTTTTGAGACAGAGTTTCACTCTGTTGCCCTGGGTAGAGTGCTGTGGCCTCATAGCTCACAGGAACCTTAAACTCTTGGGCTCAAAGAAATCTTTTTGCCTCAGCTTTCCTATTTTCAGTAGAAATGGGGTCTCGCTCTTGCTCAGGCTGGTCTCGAACTCCTGAGCTCAAGCAATTTGCCCACCTCGGCTTCCCAGAGTGCTGGGATTACAGGTGTGTGCCACCCAGCCGGTGTCTCTCTTTTGTAGTGTTGTCTTTCCTCAGATGGTTGGTGGCTGTTGCTTTGGTTTTTTTCTTTCTTGTTCACCATTGCTGTGTGGGTCTAGATTACACAGCCCATTTCTCTACTCAAATGAGACCTGAACTCCTATCTGTGGGCCCAAATTTGGATCACAGGGAAGCTATTTCTGACAATTGCAGCCAAGAGCTGGGTCCTGTGGTGAGGTGCGGTGTAGAGGCACTCATACCCTTAGACCTGAACAGGAAGGATCCTGCACAAAAATAAATTATGAAATAAAACAAAGGCACACTTTTCACTCGAGATGTGGCATTCAGTCCTGGCACAGCAGAATCTCCATCCCTAAACATCTACTTTCTGGCTAACACTGTTCAGGGCCCAGAGAAACACTTTTCCTCATCTCGTGTCCATGACTTTGAAACAAAAGAAGACAATCCTGTCTAAATGTCTGAAGGTTTGTGAGTTGTGCCCCATCTCAATTGCTTTAGCAGGGGGCAATTGAGGCAGCCAACACACTGAGGAAAAAGAAAATGCAAATTAATTATCAAGCGAAATCCTTCTTCTCAAGAAGAATGCAATAGATTCTTACATAATGAAGTCTGATTCCCTGAGAGAGCTGAGCATCCATTTTCTTGCTTGTCTTCATGGATCTGGAAGTTCTCTTGAATTAACTCAATATTTGAAACAATTGTACATGACAGCTGAATAGAATTTGCAGTATCAAATAATTCATATTACCCTTACATGTGTATAAGTAGGTCTAAACAGACAGTCACGTGGCTCTTCCTGGGCAAGTAGCTGGACACTGAAGCCTAGACGTGTGGACAGCTTTTAGGGTTATTTCATTTAAACCTTACTAACATCTAATTAAAATTTCAAAAAATTAAGTTTAACTTCCAGTTTAAAAACATTTTTGATTTAAAAATTAGATATACATTAACTTTAATTTGTAGTTTGTCATTTAACTTTAAGAGAACCCATTGCTCCGTCTTCATCTCTACTCTGTTTCTCTCAACTCCTGGGTTTCTTTCTTCTCTACTTGCCAGAGCTTTCTCTGCTACTGAATTCAGTGGAAGATGGCTGAGCAACATTCTTGAATGGTTACAGCTCCTCCATTCAAGATAGACACTAGTTTCTCTTAACCACAATTCCAATTTCTGGGCAAGGGACAGTGTTCAATCCCCTGAATCTAGGAAGTAACAGTCATGTGATAATGGGGGACTCATCTCGGACCCTGTGGTTTGACAGTGGAGGAAGGGCAGAAACTGAGGAAGTTTCTAACACATAAATGCTGTATAAGTCAGGGTTCTCCAGAGAACAGAACCAAGAGGATGTGTGAGATTTATGTAACGAATTAGTTTGTGTGGATGGCAAGTGCAAGTCTTCAAGGATGGCAGGCTGGAGAACTGGGGAGGTAGTGCTAGTATTGTTGTTCAAGTTCAAAGGCAGTGTGCTGTTCAGTCTTTTGTTCTTCTTGGACTTTCACCTGATTATATGAGATCCATTTACATCAGGGAAGACAATCTGCTTTACTCAAAGTCCACTGATTTAATGTTAATCACATCCAAAAACACCCTCACCAAAACATCCAGAATAATGTTTAACTACGTATCTAGGCATCATGGCACAGCCAAGGTGACATAAAATTAACTATCACAGATGCTCCATAAGGGCTTGTTAAACTAAACAGTTTTTATTGCCTGTTACATTTAAACAAAGTTTGCAACTGGGCATGGTGGCTCACACCTGTAATGCTAGCACTCTGGGAGGCTGAGATAGGTAGATTGCTTGAGCCCAGAAGTTCAAGACTAGCCTGAGCAAAAGTGAGACACCCCTCTCTACTAAAAACAGAAAAAAAATTAGCTGGATGTGGTGGCACACCCCTGTAGTCCCAGCTACTCTGGAGGTTGAGGTAAGAAGATTACTTAAGCCCAAGAGTTTGAGATTGCTATGAGCTATCCCACCATGACACTCTAGCCTGTGCCAACAGAGTGAAACTCTTTGTCAAAAAATAAAATGCACCCTACAGATGCATTTTGTACACTGATCTTGTTTCCATCTATGTATTACCTTAAAAAACCCCTCGTTTTTCACTTCTCAATTGCCTCACTAATTTGTTTTCAAGTTTATTTTCAGAGCCCTTTATGGGAAGATTATGAATTAATAAAGTGAAGAAAGCACTTGTCAAAATTCCTGATCTGCTTTGCATAGAGGAAACAACAATATCCTTCATTTTTAATGATTCTGAAACAAGCAGTTGATATTTTTTTAAGTCATCAAGATTATCTGGGGTGGTGCCTCTGGCTCAGTGAGCAAGGCGCCAGCCCAATATACTGAGGGTGGCAGGTTTGAACCTAGCCCCAGCCAAACTGCAATAAAAAAAGCCAGGCGTTGTGGCGGGTGCATGTAGTCCCAGCTACTTGGGAGGCTGAAGCCAAAGAATTGTCTAAACCCAAGAGCCCAAGGTTGCTGTGAGCTGTGATGCCACAACACTCTACCAAGGGCAACAAAGTGAGACTCTTAAAAAAAAACAAACAAGGCTCGGCACCTGTGGCTCAATGGGCTAAGGTGTCAGCCACGTTTGAACCTGAGCTGGCGGGTTCAAATCCAGCCCCGGCCCTCCAATCAATAATGACAGCTGAAACCAAAAAATGGCCGGGCGTTGTGGCGGGTGCCTGTAGTCCCAGCTACTTGGGTGGCAGAGTCAGGAGACTTGCTTGAGCCCAGAAATTGGAGGTTGCTGTGAGCTGTGATGCCACAGCACTCTATCCAGAGTGACAGCTTGAGGCTCTGTCTCAAACAAACAAACAAAAAAAAGATAATCTGATTTCCACATCCCTTCCATTCCAGGATTCCTATTTACAGTTGTAAAAAAAACTCAACATATATCTACTATTCAAAGCACAATGAAATCAAGAGTTCAATGCTACAATATGTTGATAAAACACCTTGAGGATTTTTTTTTTTTTTACCAGCTTAAATTGCTCTTCCTTTACCAGTTTAAAACATGTGCTCTTTTCTTCAGGTCTCCAAAAATGTTGCCCTTTGCCCAGTAGTGGTAGAACTTAAAAGTCAAGCAAATATAAGAGAGAGGAGCTGAGCACAAAAACAGAACCAAGAGAAGAGTGACATTTGTGATGATATTTGGCTCTGTTCAATAAACATGACTGGCATTAGAATTTTCTGAACAACCTGGAAAGTCTCCTTATACCTCTATATAATTATATAATGAAGTATGGAAGATTACGTTGCAGCCACTATATTTTTGGCAATGAAGCAAAAAGAACTCCACTACGATGCTCTAAGAGTTGTCTTCATTTGGTGCTTTGCAAGCAGTAGTTGAGTGCGGCAGCTTGACTTAGTGTGTGCCAAAATAGAAAGAGGCCAGAGGATGATCTCCATTTGTATTTCTATCATCATATCACCTCCGTGCCCTGGTTAAAAAAAATAGTAGTCCTAAAACAGAAGTTTTCATAAGTGATATACAATTTCATTAAAAGGTTAACACTATCTATTTCAGATATGCCAAATGGTCACCTGAAGAAATATGAGAGGAAAAAATGGGTAATTTCACCATGAAATGAACACTTTTGTCATTTTATTAAAGACGCCAAACAATGAAAGGGTGAAAAGTATATATTGATTACATGATGTTTTCCCCCAAAGTACAGTAAAGGGGGGGAAAGAACAGATGTTTCAGGAAGATCTTAAACTGAGCCCAGAATTTCCAGAAAACATTTTAAAACAATATTATTTTCTCTGCTCTTCCATTAATGACATGCAGCAAAAGCCAGAACTGGAACAGTAAGGTCTAAGATGCCAAACGCCAACACAGGGTGGCGGAAGGAGATTTGGGCATGCAGGGCAGAGGGGGAGGGAAAGATGTTGGGCGGAGCAGGTGCAGCCACGATGAGCACACACCCCCCTGTGAGAAGAAGGAACGAGGGAAAGAAAAGAAGACGCAAAGTGGGCCGTGAAATTTTGAAGGTGAGACAGAGTCAAGAATGGCTTAAGAAGGCCTAACTTGAGGGGTTTTCTTTTTTTTTCCCTAGTATTGTTATGAAATTGCTAAGAAAGGAGCAGGGTAGACAGCACAGTATCAGTAGCCTTGCTTGCTCCTTAGCAACTCCTGCTCTTCCCAGCCCCTTCCCTGCTGGCATCCCTCCAGGAGCCAACCATCACACCTGGGGCTTTTGAAGAGCAGCTACCTGAACACAGCTGGTCCAGGGGCCTGGTGGAAAAGCAGTTTTTATCAAGGGCAGTTCTGACAACACCACGCCTATCCGCCCTTCAAAGAAGGGCTAAGCAAAGCTCTCACTAGTCCTGATGCAATAAAACTCTAAATTTTTCTGTCTCCTTGCTTCTCTTCTTAGTTTTCTGTTTCTGTTTTAATTCTTGGCTTTAAAAGAAAGAACTTGAAGGCTTTGAATTCTCTTAATTCAATTCAATTCTCTATTTTTATCTCTCTTTATCAGAAGCATTTATTGGAGCGCACAGCAATACAAAGGGATTAACTCAATCTATGATGTGTTCTTCTGTAACTGATTTAGATCTTTACCATAATTAGACTAGCAATACACTGGGTAATGAAACATCACATTTGGCCCTGTAACGATTAATTGCTTTCCTTTATTCTTCTGGCATTGGAGCATTCAACCTTTAAAAAATTATTTAAAAGCATGTAATCACTTCATTTGCTAACAAGGCAATATTAATGTAAATTGTGATGCTGAGTAGTAAAAGAGTAAAATGAGCACCTGGGAACTTACCACTGAAGAACAAGACACCAATACTAACGTATCAAACTATGTTCAACTTAATGAGTTTTTTCTTCACGGATCTTCATTTTGGTGTTGTATCTAAGAAGTCATCACTAAACCCAAGATTATATACAATATTTTCTTCTATGTTAGTTTCTAGATGTTTTACAGATTTTCATTTTATATTTAGGCCTATGATCCATTTCGAGTTGACTTTTGTGAAAGATGTGAGGACTGTATCTAGATTTTTTTTCGGCATATGGGTATCTAGTCATCATTGGACCATTTGTTGAAAAGACTATCCTTTCTTCACTAAATTGTGTTTAGTCCTTTATCAAAACTCAGTTGAGTATATTTATGTAGGTCTATTTCTAGACTGTCTAGTCTGTTCCACATATGTATTTATCTGTTCTTTTGCTAATGCCATACTGTTTTTATTACTGTAGCATTATAGTATGTCTTCAAGTTGGGTAGTGTCAGTTGTCACACGTTTTCTTCTTCAATATTCGTGTTGGCTATTCTGGGTCTTTTGCCTCTTCATATAAACTTTGGGAAGAATATGTCAGTATCCAGAAAAAAAAAATTAGTGGAGTTCTGATTGGGACTGAGTCGAATCTATATATCAAGTTGAGGAAAACTAACATCTTGAAAATATTGGATCTTTCAATCCATGAATGTGCACTATCTCTTCATTTTTATAGATACTGGATTTTTCAGTATCTACAAACCTTTCTTCAGAGGTTTGTAGTTTTCCTCAGGGAGAGCTTATACATATTTCGTTAGGTTTATATCTAAGTATTTGTCTATTTTTTGGAGCTAATGTAAATACTGTGGTATTTTAAACTTAAAATTGAAATCATTTATTTCTGGTGTATAGGAATGCAATTAATGTTGTTTAATATGTTAGCCTTATATCCTGCAACATTGCTGTAATCACATTAATTCTAGGAGAGGTTTTTTTGTTGTTGTTATTGTTGATTCTTCAGAATTTTCTGCTTAAACATTCATGTCATCTGCAAACAGTTTTATTCTTCTTTCTCAATCAGTATACATTTATTTACTTTTCTTGTCTTATTGCACTAGTTTGGACTTCTAGTATAATATTGCATAGAATGGATAAGAGGAAATGTCCTTGTCTTATTCCTAATTTTAGGGTAAAAGTGTCAAGTTTCTTACCATTAAGTATGATATTAACTATCAGGTTTTTGTAGATGTTCTTTATCAAGTTGAGGAAGTTCCCCTTTAATTCTAGTTTGCTGAGAGTTTGTATCATGAATTGGTATTAGATTCTGTGAAATGTTCTTTATGCATCTACTGATAAAATCATGTGATTTTTCTTCTTTAGTTTGTTGATATGATAAATTATACTAGTTAATTTTCAAATGTTGAAGCACCCTTTCATAACTGAAATGAATCCCACTTGATCATACGGTGTATAATTCCTTTTATAGATTGTTGCATTTAATTTGCTAATATTTTACGAGTATTTTAGTATCTATATTCTTGTCTCTTTTTTCCTTATTTTATTTTTACGTATCTATATTCTTGTATTTTTCTTGTTTTATTATTAGGGTAATGGTGGCTTCATAGAATAAGTTACAAAGTGTTCCTTCTGGTTTATTTTCTGGAAGAAATTATAGGCAATTGCATAATTTCTCCTGTAAATGTTTGCTAGAATTTTTTTTTGAGACAGAGTCTCACTCAGTTGCCCCGGGTTGAGTGTTATGGTATCACATCTCACAGCAACATCAAACTCTGTGGCTCAAGAAATCCTCTTGTCTCAGCCTCTTGAGTAGCTGGGACTACAGGCGCCTACCACAAAGCTTGGCTAGTTTTTCTGATTTTAGTAGAAACAGGGTCTCTCTTTGTTCAGGCTGATCTGGAACTCCTGAACTCAGGTGATCCACCTGCCTTAGACTCCCAGAATGCCTGGATTACAGATGTGAGCCACTGCACCTGGCCGTGTTTGCTAGAATTTACCAGTGAACTCATTTGTGCCTGAGCCTTTCTTTTCAGAAGACTACTAACTGATAATTCAATATCTGTAATATACACAGGCCTATTCAGATTTCTCCTTTTTGAGAGTTTTCATTAATTGTGTCATCAAGGAATTGGTCCACTTTGTCTAGGTTATCAAATATGTAGTCATAGAGTTGGTAATAATAATATTCCGTTATTATCTTTTTAATGTCCATGAGATCTGCATCAATGGCCACTCTTTCATTTCTGTTGGCACTTTTTCTCTTTTTTCCTTACTTAACCTGGCTAAAGATTTGCCAACTTTTTTGTTTTTTTCCTATAAACCAGTTTTTGGTTTTTTTGATTTTCTATATTGAATTCCTGTTTCCAATTTCATTGATTTCTGCTCACATTTTCATTAATTATTTTCTTTTGCTTACTTTGTATTTAATTTGCTCTTTTTTTCCTAGTTTCTTTTTTCTTTTTTTTTTTTTTGAGACAGAGCCTTAAGCTGTCACCCTGGATAGAGTGTTGTGGCATCACAGCTCACAGCAACCTCCAATGCCTGGGCTCAAGCGAGTCTCTTGCCTCCGCCTCCCAAGTAGCTGGGACCACAGGCGCCCGCCACAACGCCTGGCCTTCTTTTGGTTGCAGCCTCATTGTTGTTTGGTGGGCCCTGGGGCTGGATTCGAACCCGCCAGCTCAGGTGTATGTGGCTGGTGCCTTAGCCCGCTGAGCCACAGGCGCCGAGCCACTTTTTCTAGTTTCTTAAGGTGGAAGCTTGTACAGTTTATTTCAGATCTTTCTTCTATTATGATATATGCATACAGTTTCCCTAAGCACTGCCTTCACTATATCCCACAAATGTTGATATATTTCATTTTAATTCAAAATGTTAAGATTTATTTGATCCATGTGTTGTCTCGAAGTATATTATTTAACCTCTAAGTGAGAGTTTTTCAGGTATCTTTCTGTCATTGTTTCCATGGTGGTCCAAGAGAATACTCTGTGTGACTCCTATTCTATCACATTTTTTTGAGACAGAGTCTCACTTTGTCACCCTCAGTAGAATGCCATAGCATCATAGCTCACGGCAACCTCAAACTGTTGGGCTCAAGTGATCCTCTTGCCTCAGCCTCCAAAGTAGCTGGAACTATAGGCCCCTGCCAGAAAGCCTGGCTAGATTTTTTTAGAGCCAGGGTCTTGCTCTGGTTCAGGCTATTCACCTGTCTTGGCTTCCCAAAGTGCTAGGATTACAGGTATAAGCAACTGCAGCAGCCTATTCTTTCGCATATGTTAAGATATCTTCTGGGGTCCAGAAAGTATTCTATTTAGGTGAATGGTCCATGTGAGTTTGAGAAAAATATTTTTTCTACTGTTGTATGAAATATTCTATAAATGTCAATTAGATCCAGTTCATTGATTTAGTTCAACTATGCCTTTACTGATTTTCTGCTTAATTGATCTGTTAATTACTAATAAAGGGATATTAAAATCCCTAACCACAATAGCAGATTTGTTTATTTCTCCTTACAGTTCTATAAATTTTTGCCTCTTGCATTTTGACACTATGTTGTTAGGTGCATGCAACTTAGGAATTGTTATGTCTCCTTGGAGAATTCACCATTTTATCATTATAAAATGCACCTCCCTATTCTTGATAATTTTACTTGCTCTGTGGTATGCTTTGTCTGAAATTAATATAGCTGCCCAGCTTTCTTTGATTAGTCTTCAGTTGTGTATTTTTCTGCATCCCTTTACCTTTTTTTTAAAGTTCTTATTGTGGTAAGAGCACTTAACATGAGGTCTACCCTGTTAACAAATTTATACGTGTATAACACCATGCTGTAAACTATAGACACAATTTTGTTCAGTAGATCTCTAGAACTTAATTATCTTGCATAACTGAAAACTTTAGACCACTTGACTAGCAACTCCACATTTCTCTCTCCTCCGGTCCCTGACAACCACTACTCTACTCTCTACTTTTATGCATTGACTGTTTAATAAAACTCATACAGATGGAATCATACAGTGTTTGTCCTTCTGTAACAGGCTCATTTATTTCACTTAGTATAATGTGCTCAGGTTGTTCATCTATGTTGTCACATATAACAGAAAAAAAGTATTTCCCTTTTTTTAAAGGCTGAATAATATTTCATTGTAGGTATATATCATAGTTTTAAAATCCATTCATTCACTGATGGACATTTAGGTTGTTTCCACATCTGGGCTATTGTGAATAATGCTGCAATGAACATGGGAGTGCAATGTCTGCCCCCCCAAACCATTCTGCCCTCTGGGGCCACTGGGTCTGTGGTGGGAGGGGTGACCTGGAAGGTTTCTCAAATGCCTTTGCCTCTCAAATGCTTGAAGTTTTTCTTCCATTCTTTTGAGGAGCTCTTCCCTCTGAACTAATCTCCAAAAGGTCGCTGGGGCACACCCTTACTTTCCTCTCCCAAAGATGCTTTTTAACTCTTTCATGGCTCAACTGAGAGTTTTTCAATTGTTTTTGCTTTTCTTCCTTTTTATTTATTATTATTATTATTTTTTTTTTGAGACAGAGCCTCAAGCTGTCACCCTGGATAGAGTGCTGTGGCATGACAGCTCACAGCAACCTCCAATTCCCTGGCTCGAGCAAGTCTCCTGCCTCAGCCTCCCAAGTAGCTGGGACCACAGGCGCCCACCACAACGCCCGGCCATTTTTTGGTTGCAGCCGTCATTGTTGTTTGGCGGGTCCAAGCTGGATTTGAACCCGCCAGCTCAGGTGTACATGGCTGGTGCCTTAGCCCGTTGAGCCACAGGCGCCGAGCTTATTATTATTATCATTATTATTATTATTATTATTTTGGCCATTTTTTGGCCAGGGTGGGGTTTGAACCCACCAACTCGGCATATGGGGCTGGTGCCCTACTCCTTTGAGCCACAAGCGCTGCCCTATTTATTTATTATTATTATTATTATTTTTGAGATAGAGCCTCAAGCTGTCACCCTGGATAGAGTGTTGTGACATCACAGCTCACAGCAACCTCCAATTCCTGGGCTCAAGCGAGTCTCCTGCCTCTGCCTCCCAAGTAGCTGGGAGTACAGGCACCCGCCACAACGCCCAGCCATTTTTTGGTTGCAGCCACCATTGTTGTTTGGTGGGCTGGGCTGGATTTGAACCCAACAGCTCAGGTATACGTGGGTGACTCCTTAGCCTGTTGAGCCATAGGCATCGAGCCATCTTCCTTTTTAATTATGAATTCTGTCTTTGCTTTTTGAGACAGAGTCTCAATATGTTGCCCTCAGTAGAGTGCTATGGCGTCACAGCTCACAGCAACCTCAAGCTCTTGGGCTTATGCGATTGTCTTGCCTCAGACTCCCAAGTAGCTGCGACTACAGGTGCCCACCACAACACCTGGCTATTTTTTGTTGTAGTTGTCATTGTTATTTAGCTGGCCTGGGATGGTTTCAAATCCACCAGCCTCGGTGTATGTGGCTGGCGCCACAACCACTGTGCTATGGGAACCAAGCCTATGAATTCTGTCTTTCAGTCATTTTTTTTCTCTCACAGCCTAAAGTAAGTGATTAAGAGTAGCCATGTAGGCTCAGCACCTGTAGCTCTGTGGTGGTTAGGGCACTGACCAAGGCAGGAGGGTTCAAACCCAACCTGGGCCTGCTAAACAACAATGACAACTGCAACCAACAAAACAAACAAACAAACAAACAAAAAACCAGGTGTTGTGGTGGGCACCTATAGTCCCAGCTACTTGGGAGGCTGAGGCAAGAGAATCACTGAAGCCCAAGAGTTTGAGGTTGCTGTGAGCTGTGACACCACGGCACTCTACCAAGGGTGACATAGTGAGACTCTATCTCAAAAAAAAAAAAAAAATGAGTAGCTGTGTCAGCAGCTTTGATGCTTTGCCTCTTAGATAGTTCTTCTGGCTGATAGACTAATTCATTGCTCTTAAATTCTGCCCTCCATGAAGCCCTATGGTATGGACACAGTGGTGCCAAGTTCTTTGTCAGTTTATAATCAGGATGGCCTGTACTACAGTTTCTAATACCTTGTTCTTCAAGTCCATCTGAAACCTTGTGATAATGACCTTTACTATTCCTATTTCCATCAGCATTCCAGGGAGGACCACTTAAAAAATCTCTAAGGAGTTACAAACTTTCTTTTGTCTTCTTGTCTTTTGAGCCAGAACTTAGGCTTTTTCTATTCTGCTCCTCCAAATTATTTCAATCTCTGATCATTACTCAGTTCCAAAGTTTCTTCCACATTTTCAGGTATTTGTTATGAGCAACACCCCACTTCTCAGTACCAGTTTTCTGTCTTAGTCTGTTTTCTGTTGCTTGCAACAGAATATTTGAAACTGAGTAATTTACAAAGAAAAGGAATTCATTTCTTTCAGTTCTGGAGCCTGGGAAGTCCAAGGTTAAGGTTAAGGAGGCACATTTGGCAAGGGCCTTCTTTGTTGTGAGGACTCTCTGCAGGGTCCCAAGGTAGCACAAGGATTCACATGGTGATGGGGCTGAACGTGTTAACTCAGTTCTCCCCCTTCTCATAAAGCCACCAGTCCCACTCCCATGATAACCCACCAATCCACTAATCCATGAATGGATTAACCCGTTCATGAAGGCAGACCCCTATTGACCGACTCGCCTCTTACATGCCCCACCTGTCAATACTGCCACAGTGGGGATTAAATTTCAACATGAGCTTTGGAGAGGACAAATATTCAAACCACAGCAGGCTAGAAACTGCCTACTACTTGTTTTGGTATAACCCATGAGCTAAATATGAATTTTATATTATTTATTTTTTTGAGACAGAGCCTCAAGCTGTTACCCTGAATAGAGTGCAGTGACATCACAGCTCACAGCAACTTCCAATTCCTAGGCTCAAGTGAGTCTCTTGCCTCCACCTCCCAAGTAGCTGAGACCACAGGCGCCCGCCACAACGCCTAACCATTTTTTGGTTGCAGCCGTCATTGTTGTTTGAGTGGCCCGGGCTGGATTCGAACCCGCCAGCTCTGGTGTATGTAGCTGGCACCTTGAGCTACAGGTGCCAAGCCAACAATGGTATTTTTAATTTCTAACACTTAAAAAAATTCTTTTTCTAGGCTCGGCGCCTGTGGCTCAACGGGCTAAGGCGCCTGTAGTCCCAGCTACTTGGGAGGTAGAGGCAGGAGACTTGCTCAAGCCCAGGAATTGGAGGTTGCTGTGAGCTGTGATGCCACAGCACTGTATCCAGAGTGACAGCTTGAGGCTCTGTCTCAAAAAAAAAAATTCTTTTTCTAATCTATCTGGCAGGTTATGATTATTTCTTGGTGCTTAGTCATTTTTGTGATGCTGTCTTTTATTTCTTTAAGCATTTCACACATATTCATTTTATATACTATACCTGATAACGCTGTTATTTGATTTCTTTGAGGTTCCTACTTCTGCTATTAATGAAGCTTTGCTTCCTTACCTACATGATGATCTTTAATCATAAGGTCATATTTGATAGATCTGGTCTTTGGTACTACATTAAGGATGATTTGTCCAGAGAGGATTTGTGTTTGCTTTTGCTGATAAGAAGAGGACTATGATTTGAGAGCACTGGAACCTTCTTCCAATTTCTCTGCTTAATTGGGAGTCTTAGGTTTAGTGCTTCCATCTTTCTCTGTGGTCCCAAGGCTTTGTCTCAATTTTGGAAACAATATTGGCAATAAAATTGGCAGGTGTCCTTAGGTGTCCTTGCCTTTCCTATGTACATGCTTCTCGCCCTTTCTTTTCAGCTAATGTCTTTTGAGCTTCTGGTCCTTTGGGAAATTTTCATAATCTCACCAATAAAATTGTGTTTTCTGTTGAATCTAGATGTTTTACAGCAGGAGGGTTTCCTAGTTATCTAATCTGCCTCTGCAGGAGGGTTTCCTAGTTATCATATTGCTGGCAGCAGAAGTCCCATCCAATTCTTTTTTTCTGTTCTTGCATCTAAGTTTTGTCTCCAGTTGCTGGCTTATCTCTTTCCTAGGACCAGGCATGAGACTTGTTTCTAAACTTTCTACATTTCCTTTTCTTCATTATACCCCTCTGCTTGCCCTTTAGCACCCTCTCTCTTCCCTTCACAGACACCTAAACTCTCAGTCAATGGTATGGTAGTTCCTCTTTGCCTAAAGGAACGTTGATTCTTTGGTTTCTTGCCATGGACAGAATTTAGTTTGTGGCTCTTTTTAAATATCTCGAGTCTCTTTCTGTCTTCTCCCATTCCTAAACACACACACACATGTATACTTCCCATTCCCACCCACTTGAACATGCTCTCTTTGTTGGCATAGTTTAATTTCTATTCACTGACATCATTATTTCAGGTCTCTCCTGTGGACCTGCAGTGTTCTTTTTTTGCTTCCTTGGGTCTCCAGAGTATGGTTCAGAGCAAAATGCTTTTCTTCTTTCATTTACAGCACTGCCCACATACTGTTCTGTCATTTTTCAGATTGATTAGTTACTTCTGCAGCTGTTTCCATCAGTTACAAATGGCTTTAAATGAAGAGACAGGCATATGAAAATACTTAGTAAACTATAAAGCCCTCTACAATGCTAAGGATTATTCAGGCATGAGATATACAGTATAATTTAGGCTTCAGTTGAGGCAAGTGCCCTGACTTTGATTAGCAGAAAATCTGTCTTAAAGACTCCTGAAGCTGAAAAGTGGTCTATAAAGGAAGAGGAGTCTTTCATGGAGGAAGTGAAACACCCTATTTAGAAGCTGCTGTCAATTTGATTCTTCCACCATTTAAAAGCAGCAAATCCATTTTTATCAAATGCTAACGACCAAAGAAGCACTGATGAGTCCTCCAAACTTATGCTTTCTAAAGATTTATCTCCCAATTTGTCGTTTTGTTCATAGGTGAAGAGTGTAATGATTGCTATGCACTTATGAAACAAGGAAGAGTAGATGGTCAGTGGAGAATATAAACAGGGATATTCCAGAAACTCTTGTTCATTCAAAATGATTAATTAATCATGACAGCAGGGTGATGGTTTCAGGGCTAACACTAGGCAGGTTTCTGATGTACATATTTAAGTAGGGAACTAAGAGATCTTACAGACATAGAAGAAAGAGCATAGAGACTGTCACTGATTTAAAAAAAAACCCCAGCTGATTACTGAATTATCACACGATAAAACCAGCTCCTGGTCAGAAGTGAAGTGACATTTCAACTTAGAAACTATGAATTTACAGTATCTGATTCTACCAATTGACATGGTCTTGTTGGTTAGTTGGTTTATCTCAGTTCCTTAAGTTTCAGGTCCCGAGTTTCTGTATTCCTGATTTGTGTGAATTCAGCC
Organism: Arctocebus calabarensis; assembly: GCA_963573935.1. Lineage (NCBI taxonomy): Eukaryota > Metazoa > Chordata > Mammalia > Primates > Lorisidae > Arctocebus > Arctocebus calabarensis. The sequence continues at coordinate 21,180 of CAUYON010016841.1, forward strand.
ACTGTAGTTCACATAGGGAGAAGACAGAGTTTGTCCTGCAGCAGGTTACTAACTCTGTCTATACTGTGACAGGATACATGCCAAGCCCTGGATCACCCTAACAGAAGCAATGCTGGGTTTCCAATGTTGCTTCTCAGGCAAGCCCCTGATAATGTGGGGCTTTGTTCCTTTTGGGTTCCCTGGTGTTTTTAAAATTTCAGAATTTGATAAATGCTTCTATTTATCTTTCAATCTTTGAGGCCCAGATTTAAGGGCATGATGAAGCCTTGCTGTTTGTATTCAGTGGGACTCTGTAACTTCCCGTGGTGAATGCTACTTCTTTAACTTCTGATTGACTCCAGGCTGGTCAATTCTAGGTAGTCATATTCTCTCCAGTAGCCTGATGTGTGCCCTATAATCTTGTCATTTTCCTTTGTATCAGAGTTGTGGTTAAGCTGTAGATTGGGGTTCCCCAGATCCTAGAAAATGAATACAGGGCGGTCCTCTCTAAAGCCCTCCTGAATTCAGATGCCAGGCCTGGGACTAGGAATTGCCCCTCAAGCACTCTAGATCAGGATCTCTGCTGTTTTGGAAAGCTTTCCAGGGGCAAGGCTACACCTACCCTCCATTTCTGTTTCTGCCCCTAACCATCTGTCTTTCTAATTCTTCCACAAATGGCTTCAGAAAGAAAAATAGCTAATTTTGAGATCTCGTCCTCCATTTTGTTGGGGCAGATACAAGTTTTCCTCCGAAAACTTGTATCTGCCCCAACTGGACTGTCAACTTTCTCTTGCTGACAGGAACCAACTCTTTGTTTTTTTTTTTTTAGAGATAGAGTCTCACTTTATCTACCTTCAGTAGAGTGCTGTGGCATCACAGCTCACAGCAACCTCTAGCTCTTGGGCTTAGGCGATTCTCTTGCCTTAGTCTCCTGAGTAGCTGGGACTATAGGCGTCTGCCACAAGGCCTGGCTATTTTTTGTTGCAGTTTGGCTAGAGGAGGGTTTGAACCTGCCACCTTTGGTATATGGGGCCGGTACCCTACACACTGAGCCACAGGTGCTGCCCACCGAGTCTTGTTAAATTTGGACTCCAGCACCCGAACGGTGCCTAGCAAATAGTAATCACTTTGTATTCACTTAAAGGATGACTGAACAACTAAATAAATGTTTCCCTTAATTGACAATGAATCATTGAATACAATTTACTTTTCTGTAACAGTCTTATTTTCCAGCTGTTAAATATTACTGAGACCCATTTCCAAAACGGTATTTGGTTAAGGTTCTGAATTAAAAAAACATTTATACAGGTCAGGCGCAGTGGCTCACGCCTGTAATCCTAACACTCTGGGAGGCTGAGGTGGGTGGATTGTGTAAGTTCAGGCAAGACCAGCCTGAGCAAGATTAAGACCTTGTCTCACTAAAAATAGAAAAATTAGCCAGGTGTTGTAGTAGGCACCTGTAGGTATTTGGGAGGCTGAGGCAGGAGGATTGTTTGATATGAGCCTGAGATTGTTGTGAGCTATAATGACAGCAGTACACGCTATACGGGGCAACAGAGTGAGACTTTCTTAAAAAGAATTATACACAATATAGTCTTATATTCACTTTTACAAGACATTACATGATTGATTAAAATTCATCTTGTCTATATTTTTCAACTGCTTTCGTAGATGGGCAACTCTTGTTTGATCTGCTAGCTCCTCTCCCCATCAGTAGTCCACCTGAATGAAGGAATATCTTTATTCTGTCTTGTTCAGTTTTATCACTGGCTTGACCATAGGCTTGACTGCCTGCTGACCACATATGCAGATCCCTGCCGAGGACAGGGGCTGAGTTAAATAGCAGAAATGAGGCTTCCAAAGTCTGGGTAACAGGACTCTATGCAAAACTAAAGAAGATGAAATGCAAAAAAAATTTTTTTTTTTGAGAGACAGAGTCTATCTATGTTCCCGTTGGTAGAGTGCCGTTGCATCACAGCTCACAGCAACCTCCAACTCTTGGCCTTAAGTATTCTCCTGCCTCCACCTCCCAAGTAACTGGGACAACAGGCGCCCGCCGCAACGCCCGACTATTTTTTGTTGCAGTTGTCATTGTTGTTTAGCAGGCCTGGGCCGGGCTGGAACCCGCCAGCCTCGGTGTATGTGGCCTACTCACTGAGCTACAGGTGCTGAGCTGCAAAAATGTTTTTTAAAAAAAAGTTAAGGGCGGCGCCTGTGGCTCAATGGAGTAGGGCACAGGCCCCATATGCCAGAGGTGGCAGGTTCATACCCAACCCCGGCCAAAAACTGCCCCCAAAAAAGTTAAGATGTGGAAGATGAGGACAACATGTGGCGAAAATCCTTCAAACTTACAATGTGAGTGTGTGCCGCTTTGGAGCATTTGAAAATAAAATTCTTGAATCTCAGATTACTCGTCTGCCAAATAGGAATATTTCGCTCAAGTATTTATTAGGCACTTGTTTGCCAGGCACTATTCTAGGAATTGGGGGTACACTAGTGAGCAATACAAAGTCGTGTACCTTTCTTCACAAGAGCTTTCATTCTAGAAGGGGAGAGAATAATGTCTGAAATAGTGATGTCTACTTAAAAAAAAAACATAGTGCACTCATAAAAAGCACTTAAAATTACTACCTGGCATTCCTAAAAACAGACACGACTCACATGTCCACGATCAGCTGATGGATGGATACCCACAACGTGGTACATCCTTACGAGGGAGTGTTATTCAGATATAAGAAGGAATGAACTACCGATCCATCTAAGCCAAAGACATTAGACACGAAAGGGCAAATATTATAGGAAATATTCAGAATAGCCAAATCCATGGGGACAGAGAACAGACTGGCGGTTGCCAGAGGCTGCCAGGAGGGAATAAGGAGTGACTGCTTAACGGGTACAAGGTTTCCTTTTGGGGTGACAAAAATGTTCTGGAACTAGATAGAGGTGATGGTTGTACAACACTTTGAATGTATGAAATGTCACTAGTGGTAAATTTTGTTGTGTGTTGTGAAAAAAGTACCTGATGTAACTTACAAGTATTTTATAAATCTTACAAAATATTTTTAGAGTAAAATGAAGGTATCTCTCAAACAGTAAGTTACCTGGGAAAGTAAATGATTAAATTGTTAATCACTGGAATGCTATGCAGTCTTTGAAGAACATAAACGTGATTTGTAAATACTAACAAGGAAAGATGTAGATGGATTTAGTGGGGAAAAGCCACAGATCAGCATATATGTATTTACGTAAAATCACATTAATTACACTTATGTGTTTATATGTACCTGGAAAAATGCATGGACTAGAAGGATACAAGAAAAATGAGAACATTAGTTACCTTGGGAGAACAGGATGTGGGTGAAGATCTTCCTTTTTGTTTTACTTCATATCCTTCCATATATTTTTGTGTGTACCATATATAGCATTTAGGGGTTTGGGGATGATAAGTTCAGAGTTAACAAAGTGACGTGGCAGTCAAACATTCTAATCTGTTCAGAGGAGGTATTATAAGAAATATTGAATCTAGAATATAGGAGGTAATTACCAGACAAGAATGAAAATTCATTGGCTTCATACCTCACGAGGAGTAAAACTTGTCACTTTCTCAGTGTAAATATCTTTCTTCAGTGTCACAGGGACACGGCAAAGTTCAGAGTATGGAACTTACCGCAGGTATGCAACAAATATTTGTTTCATGCTCCCAAAGTCCTAAATAAAGGGTGAAGGATGCAATGTTTCAGCTTTTCTGCCACCTTTTTCCTTAAATGTCTTTAAAAATTCAATTAATATTAAGAATAACCAACCACAAGTCTGAACTCATAAAAAAAATCATTTTATTGATCCTTTACCATACAAAATTTATTCAAATTACACCCATTTGAAGGTAAGATCACAGCTAGAGAACAGGTCACCCTGTAACAAATCTATTTACAAAATCCATCATAAAAGCTTTTTTTGTTTGTTTTTTTACATTATATTACATATTTTCTTTTTTAAACTAGCATACAACACAAAGCTAAATTGATTAGTAGTTTACCTACTCCCAATTTGGGGAGAGGTACTTCCTTTTTACAAAATCAGGTACCCCCATAGGAAAAGAAATTCCCACACCCTGACAATTACCACCTGACTTACTCTGCAAGGCATCTTCCTTCAAACCCCTCCTTCTCATACACACAAGTTGTCATGCACACACTGAATTCTTATTTTCTTTTTCCTGAAAACTAAAGCTTTAAATACTGCAATTTTTATTTACAGATCTACAACAAAAATGAAAACAAGAACCACAACAGAAAACAAAATAACACTCTTAAAAAATTATAAACCAGCTAGAAAATATTCTGGCAGTGTTTACAAATTAATTGCTATTTTTATACAAAATTGCTAAATAATGAAAATGTGAGTAGACTACATATCAACTTAAATAAAACGATTGCTATGCACAACTCTGTACATATAAACACACATCTAACACTGTTTGACAGCTCATGTGTTGCCCTTTATACATTTTATATTCTAAGGCTCACGCAGTCATAATTCGCACACTTGTAACTTTTAGCCATTTCATGTGTGAGCTTTAATAGCAGCAACTCAATGGTACCAGGAAACCTGCATACTTAGTACTTAAAGTAACACAAATACTGTAGTACTAACCCACTTTGTGTGCCAGATACTATGCGAAAAAGAAAATGATTAATGTGAACAGAATACAGTATGGACATCTAATTAATGTACACCAGTTACACCCAGTAACTGGAAAAATCTTATGCATGAAGGAACTTTTAAGATTTATTACTATTCCTTTCATTTTTAAAATAATAAATACGGCATTACATTATGAAAAGGTTCAACGAGAAAGTCAACAAAACACACAACAACCTAGCCGGGTGAGTTCAGTCTTTAGACTTTGGAAAAAATCAGCTTTGTGCAGCTGGCAAAGAGAATCACACAAAGCTGGAAGCAGAGGCAGCTAACCAGATGAGATAAATATGGGAAATGGGGAAAAGCTTGGCATAAATGGTTTCCCATACAGGAAAAAACCCCACAGTGCATTTCCAGTAGGCACTTAACACAAAGCTCCCTCTGCCTCCCCCACCCCAACGCTTCATCTCGGACCACACTGATATTTTGTACCAAGTCCAGTGTGTGTGAGGGGAGGAGGCCGGGGATGGAGGCTGAAGAAGAATAAGGAAGCTAGTCTGCACCTTTGTTTTTCTTCCCAAACATACACCCATGCACACCCACACAGAGAGTTTAAAGTGCTGGTGTCATCAGACTTGACCCCACCACCACTTTGCATATTGTGGACATCTTTAGAGTAAACTGGCTGGGGCTCTTGTGGTTTCTCTTTTTGCTTGTTTTCCTAAGGGATATTTCAATTCAGTTAAACACGTATGAGTTGAGTGCCTACTACAGTGCGTGCCGCTGGGCCAGGCACACTGCCATTTCAATTTAACTGTTCCTACTGAGGTTTATCCTTTGTCTGACTCCCTCATTCCCACAGTCCTTAGCATGCAAGGAATGAATAGCCTAAAAGTCCTATGATGTCATCTTCCCACTGGGAGATGGCCAGGGCCACCTGCCAATAGGAAAGCCACTCTGGACATAACCTGTAGGATCTGCAGCTGACATCAAGTCCCCAACGTGGGCCACCACTCCTGAAGAGTAAAGCGGAGATGCCCCAGCATTCTTTCCCTTCATCTTCTACATCCTGACTTCCCTTGCTCATTCCTTCATAGATGAAGGGGAATGAGTTCTGGCCAGAACTATTCCAGCCCCCGACACAGTGGGAGCTCCTTGTTCTTACCAGCTTAAGGAAATGCCACTCACACAATGGGGGTGTCTTTCTACCTGGAGGCCTCTCCATCTGACCCCATCCTGAGAAGTGGTCTCCCTGAGTGCGGAGTAAGAGAGCCCTTTCCCCGGGTCACAAGGGCCCAGGCAACCCAAGGACGGAGGGATCCATGCCTGCTGCTCCTTGGGATTGCTACGAAGTCATCCGACCTGGTTCTCCTTTCTGATGGGCCAACCCAGTTGGTGAGCCCCAGGACTGACTGGCTCCAAGTTCCCTCTACTGGGAAAGGAAGAAGATGGGACGATGCTCGATGCTCGCAGAGGCTGGTAGACCTTAGGGCACACAGGTTTAGATGCTCTTATCCGTAGAGGTTCTCTCCCTCTGCTTAAGTTATGTGAATTTGCAAAAACCGCTTCAAAGTAAACAATTAAATTGAAATGGTGATGGGTGCCACAGGAATGCTTAAATGGCAGCTAAAAAAATAAAACATCTAAAAACAATTCACAAAGAACTCCTAAGTAGGCATTTGCTACAAATCAAATGGAGACTCACAAACACAGGGGGGATGGGGAGTGGGAGGCGTTTATGGAGACAGGAAAATCCACAACAGCTCAGAGTGGCAGAACTCTGCTCGTCCTCTGTATCTGCAACAAGCACATCTGAAACAGGTTCTTCATCTGAAAGGCTGCGGAGGTTCCCTTGACCTCCTAGTGGACACATAGTCCATAGCTTAAACTGAATTATGACAGTAATTTAAATATTCCTAAGAGCTGAAGAAATTCATTTCATACTTCTGCATGACTTCAAGTTTGCATTGGCTGCAGTTCCATTCCATAGTAGCAGACCCCAAAGACATGCATTCTGCAGAGAAGGCACGGCTTGAAATGCTATTAAGGAAGATTGCTGTTTGCGAGGGGGCCAGGTGGCCGCACCCCATTCTACAGCCCATCCATCAGGCACAGCAAGCCAATCCGGGAGGAAGGGGGCGGGGGAGGAAGGAAAAGTCTGGGTGAGGGACACCTGATTGCACGTTTTCTCACTTGCTGACCAATCCAGGAGATCTTGGAGCCTGGGCTAAGCAGGCCTTTCCCAGGGGAGCCTGCAACTGTGCGTTTAGACAATTTATTTAAAAAAAAAAAAAAAAATTCAGTAAAATATCAGCTTTCCTCTGAAGTTTGTAGTTTACTTCATGATACTCTCTTGGAGGAAGAAGGTAGGAAGGGACAACACTGCATGACAGATGGTCTGGTTCCATGATAAAAAAATATTGGTTTGTAAGGAGAGGTCACACAAGCATAATCAACTACACATGAAATCTTCCACCAGTGGGAGCTTCTCCAAATCATAAGCATCAAAGAGATCGCTGATGCCTTCCTCCTCCCCAAGGCTCAAGAGATAGTCCTCTTGGAGAAGGGGAGGGAGTAAGTTCACAAACGGTCCTTCTAGGTTGGAAGGAATCTGGTCCTCAGTCTGCTGTAAAAGGTTGGCTGGGGAGGCCAAGGGAGAAAGGTTTGCCATAGAAATGGAGCAGTCGTTATGTCCTGAGTTGGTTGAAGCCGAGTCTGAAAGGGAATATTGGTGGAAACGAAAAATAAGTTAGGAGAGAAAGCAAGTGAATTTTTCTAGAAGAATGAATATGCTGCTGTTATAAAAGAACTCATTCTCTGCTAATAGCAACAAGAGGCAGATCACCTTTTATGCTAATAGGAATTGAAGAGTGACTTGTGGCCTTTCTTTGTCCCTGTCCACCCACTTGTTTTTTTAAATACTTACTGCCAACAAACAACAGTGCAATCCGCTTCAATGAAGAGAGGCTAATAAGCTCAAAAAACAAAATACAACATGATTTCTGAAAAGTTGGCTCTTGAGAAGAAACTGGCAAATATTTTTTCTAATTAAAAAAATTTTTTTAAGGCTGGGTGTGGTGGCTCATGCCTGTAATCCTAGCATTCTGGGAGGCCAAGGTGGGTGGATGAGCTCACAGATTTGAGACCAGCCTGAGCAAGAGAGAGACCCCCCCTCTCTACTAAAAATAGAAAAACTGAGGCAAGAGGATCCCTTGAGACCATGAGTTGGAGGTTGCTGTGAACCATGACACCATAGCACTCTATCTAGGGTGACAGCTTGAGACTCTGTCTCAAAAAAAAGGAAGGGGAGGAAAAGAAGAAAAAAAAAGACCAAAAAAGCCTGGAGATAAATTATATATGTTTGCGTTCTATGCAATTAAAAAAATTTTTTTTAAGAGATGGGGTTCTTCCTATGTTGCTAAGAACTCTGGAACTCCTAGGCTCCAACAAGCTTCATGCCTCTGCCTCCCATGCAGCCAGAGCTACAGGCAAAACTCATCAATTTTAACTCAGTCTTTTTTTGGACCAGCTTACCAAAGATAATTCTAAAAATACATATAAATAAGACATTTTCACTTCGAATTTCTGTGGTGAAAACTTGGGAGGCTGAGGCAAGAGGATCTCTTGAGCCCAAGAGATTGAGATTGCTGTGAGCTATGATGACTCCATGGGACTCTACTCAAAGCAAAGGAATCAGACTCTTTCTCAGAAAAAGAAAAAAAAAATCTTTCTAAAAACATTACCCTAATTAACAACATAAGTTTGTGTTTCTTGCCTAGACTAGTGGTTCCAATACAGGATCCTTCTAGGCACTGTCACTTTTAACATAGTTTCCAAAAGACAAGAGTGGAATTTTTACCTTTGGAAGTGGGTTTAGGGATATTCCCATTGTGGTCTTGATTATTTGTTTTCATTGGACTGTGTGTTTCAGTCTCTTCTGGACACAAGTAAACCTCAATGGGCCCTTGGGTACTTGCCAAATGTATTTGTAGGCTCTAGGAACAGAAGCAGATGTTCTTTTAGAATTAAAAGTCATGATAACTTTCACCTAAAAATGGAAAGTAAGAGTAATGTTCATTGTCATTTCCCTTGTTTCCTGCTATTCTAATTCTATCAATGACTGTCATCCTCTAGAGCAGAGGTCAGCAAACCACAGCCTGAGAAATGAATCCAGTCCACCAGCTGGCTTTGTAAATAAATAAAGTTTTATTGGAAGACAGTCATGCCCATTCCCATTGACTGTGTATTGCCTCTGGCTGTTTGTATATTACAATGGCAGAGTTGAGTAGTTGGAGTAGTTGAATAGTTTGGACAGAGACAGTATTGCTCAGAAAGTCAAAAATACTTGCTGTGTTCTGCCCTAGAGAAAGAGAACTTTTAGGGGGGTGGTTGTTAGTGTGAAAATGGCAGTATGGGTGGAGTAAACCGTGCTCTCTAAATATATTCTTTTTCTGAAAATTATTAAAAGGTCCTTGGTTGCAATCTGGGAGCTTATAAATTTCATTCTCTTCTTATTTCCTATGTATTTATGTTTTACTATACAGTTATTTATCTCATAGCTACAGTCAAAGCCTGTATTATCAAAGTATATTTGAAAATCATAAAAATATGCTCCCTTCTTTCTTAAAATATTCTAGTCTATCAATTAACCCAAAGCCCCATTTTATTTCTTAAAAGTAAACATGTTATGAATAATAAAAAATTCTAAAATGTTCTAAGTTAGGAAGATACTTTAAAACATTCATGTCCCTATTCATGATGGGGACCATAGGCAGGGTGATCAATATAAACTTTCCCAAGTGGCTCAACTTGATCAGAACCATCAGATAACAAATTATGAAAAAGAAGTACAAGACAGACGGGACTAGTCCTACACTAGTTTGAATTTAGTCCTGCTAGGTTAAAATCAGACTTTTTGAACACCCAATAAACATCGAACTGTTCAAATGTTTCAAAATTTAGGGTTAAGCAAAATAAAAGGGAAAAAACTATCAAGTTCTTAGGAAGGAACAGATTTTGCAAGTAAATGACTTGTCAGTTTCAGAAATTCCAGAACAATCTTTGTAGATGAATGAATAGGCTGTCTCCTTACCTCTATTGAGTCAGGCACTTCAAGTCTTGTTTCTGGAGGGGCTTTCACAACTATAACAGTTTGGTCTTTAAGGCCACTAATTTTTCGAATATCTTGATATGTAACATAGGCTAACGTAAAGAGTGTCAAGGAAATCTTCCATCTAATTGCTTCAGGTGTAACCATTATGAAAATGACAAAATAGATACACTCAAAAAATGTGAAGTATTATATGTGTGTGTGTGTGTATATGTATATATATATGTCTCCTTTCTGGATCTTCAACTATATTGGGTCCCATATAATGCTTCTTTTTTGGCCAATATTCTAAACAATAAAAGAAATGCCTAGCTTTACCTTGCCATTTCTAAAGAGTCGATGGCTATTTAAAATATTGAAATAAATGCATAAACAAAATAGTTAAACTACCAAATGAAAATGAAAACTCTTTTAGGTCAATGGGCGGCACCTGTAGCTCAGTGAGTAGGGTGCTGGCCCCATGTACTGAGGCTCTCGGGTTCAAACCCAGCCCTGGCCAATCGCATTAAAAAAATAGCCGTGCGTTCTGGCAGGCGCCTGTGGTCTTAGCTACTTGGGAGGTTGAGGTGAGGGAATCGCATAAGCCCAAGAGCTGGAGGTTGCTGTGAGCTGTGATGCCACAGCACTCTACCAAGGGCGACAAAATGAGACTCAGTCTCTTAAAAAAAAAAACCCTTTTAGGTCAAGAATTTTGAAACCAGGGTCCTGTGGTACACAGAAACTCCAATGAAGTGTCCTGTCACTCAAACTAAACGATGGCAGATTCCAATTTGCATAAAAAATTTAAGCTCTACTAACCATAATTGCTTTGAAACTCCAGTTACTTCTATCTGCTATAGCAAGTGTCGGCAGCTACCACATAGATAAATAAGTAACAAATATATTAGTGGAAGAACTCAGAATACCGCACAAGCAGACAGCTTGTTTCCTTAACTGTGCCTGGCCTGGTTGTGATGATGTATGGCCCACAGATATCATTATTTCTCTGTTAGAAAAAGTATCCTTTGTGTGATATTATTATTAGCTCTATCGATATTTCAATGTCCACAAGGAGGAAAGCAGCTTCCAGGTGCTCTGCGACCTGAATGAATTTGAGAAATGCTGATTTAGTAAAAGAGAAAAGAATGGTATTTCAGTACTTTTGGTAGTTATTTATTTCTAAGCACTGAGAATTCTTTTAACTGTGCAGGCAGCCAAGCCTAGAAGGATATCACGAAAGAATATAGTACGTATTACATGACAAAAATATTCACGTGAGCTTGACACTAAAAGAGAATGGGTAAAAAGAAAAATCATTTTATCAAGGAAGAAGGGAGGAAGGACAGAGAGAGGGCACGCTCTTGATGGACGGGCCTGGCTGTGTAACGGCCAGGGTGTGAAGGGGATGGAAATGGGAAACCTAGCCACTGAGCACTGATGGGTGTGAGATCACAAGAGTGTGGAAGATGAGGAATGCGCTGGAATCTCCCAGATCCAGAGTGGGGCTAGATGGAAGCGGATTCTGTGTTCCCTTTGTCAGTTCTGGACCCGAGGGCCACTGCTGGTAGCCAACTACGTTCTCGTGGTCCACATCCTACGCTTCCTGTATTTCACTGGATATTTATAGTTTTAGTTGTTGCTGTTAGACACTCCCCTCAGAACCTGGAATTCCCTTTCCTGTAACCTCAAAACTGTCCATTCCTACTTGTTCTTCCCCTATTTAAAAAGAAAAAAAAAATCATTTTTATCTTAGGACATTTGCACTAGAATGTTTGTTGCAGCTCAATTCACAGTTGCCAAGATGTGGAATCAACTCAAGTGCCCATCTACACATGAATGGATTCATAAACCATGGCAAATGTATACCGTGGAATACTATTCAGCTATAAAAAAGATGAAGACTTTACATCTTTTATAATAAACTGGATGGAGCTGGAGAACATTCTACTTGGTAAAGCATCACGAGAATGGAAAAGCAAATATCCAATGAACTCATCACTAACTATGAAGCCAGTAGATGAAAAATACCCACATAAAAGAAAAACACAATTAAACTCAAGTGGGGGACAAGGAAGGAGTTAGGGAAGAGGAAGGGGATTGGTGAGCTCTCTCCTAACATATACAATGTAACAGTGCATGGCACAACTTGGACTCTACCTAATAAATGCAAACAATGCAACCTAATCGTCTGTACCCTCATATTAATCTGAAATAAAATCTTTCATATAAAATAAACAAAAATAAATAAAAGAGAATCGGTCACATGGCCTTCTTATATAAGGGATATGGAGTAAAGTAACTGACGCACAATGTCTTTAGCCAGCTTTTCTTTCTTTTTTTTTTTTTTTGGTATGAACCCACAAAAATTTCCTATGATAAAACAGCAAATAAGAAATTAATGAAGGCATTTTGGCAGGTAATGCAGCAAATAGGGTCTGTGATCTAACAAGTTTAATACAGAAAAAGGGCTTCGAGAACCTAGAAGACGTGCTGTCCCTTGGAGGGGGAGCTTCTTATGAGTGGCTCCAGGAAGCTGTGAAATTGCTCCCCAGATGAAAGGCATATTCACATATCCAGGGGTGTCTACCACAAACTATCTTCTTCAAGCCTCTACAGCTGGGACAAGAGCCAGTTCAGAGTTGAGCTCAATAACGGTGGCTCTTGTGGGATTCCTGGTTTCATGGTGCCACTTACTCCATGAGAAGTCAAAACTGGTGCCTTTATAGAAAACTGGGTAATTCTGAACTTTTTCTGAGAACCCTGGGTGACTGATAAGCAGGTCTACAGCCCGCTGTCAAAAAGCTATGTGACAAGAACTTATTAAAATAAAAACTCATCTACAATTACTCAACATGCTGCAGGAAGGAAAATTTCAACACATTTGTGAACAAGCTGTACCAATTTGGGAACTGAATGGTGAATTGAAATAAATTGTGCAAACGTATTTTCTAATTTTACAAACTTAAAAGTACTTCCTTTGTGGCTCTCTCCTGAATTTGCTCCTTGGGTTCACAGTCCCCTGCAAGGACACTTTCATTTTCTGGAACAAAGGCTCCAAAGAAAGCCACATAGGTGACAATGGTATAAGCCACATGTTCCAGAAGGCTGCCAATCATATATAACCACACGTCTTTTCCACGACAGGGCTTCCAACTAAACAACAAATGAAACAACCCAACTATTGGTTTCTTTCCCTGTAAAGCCACTCTGGCCACCGCTGGGAGTCCAAATCATCACATCTCTTCTCCATCAAGGTTACTTCTTTGGTCAACAGGAAATGAACAACTGCGGGTTAAAAAAACTTGCCAGCACTGGAAAATAAATGTCACCCAGTACCTTTCAGAGAGTGCCTGTTCAAGATGAGACACTGGAAGAATCTGGGCAGGACGTATTTCATTCTCTATGAAAGGTACATGTGGAGTCATCAGAAGTTTGGTAGTAAAACTAGAGATGGGATAACTTAAAATATTGTTTGTCTTCTACCAGTAACTGATCTGATAGGCAAACCTTGCTGGCATAATGAAGCAATCTCTCTAATTTTGTCTGTAGTGAGGGGATGAACAGCAAGTTTTCCTGAGATGGTCAACAGATTTTTCAGCAAGTTGGGAACAAGAATTTACTTTTCATATTTTTATTTCCAAGGACTAATAGTTTTAGAGGAACAAGAAGAGCTGAGATTTCTGAAGTTTTGAGATGCTTCTGAAACCAGTTTTTGGTGGTAGGAATCAGCCTAATGTAGTTTAAAAGTTACAGTATAATTTTCCTGTATTCTTTCAAACGTTCAACTATAGCCCCATCAGATAGTTGAAATTCCAATTGCTACCATAGCGGATGAAAAGAAAAGAAAATGTGTAAACCCCAACAGCAACAGCTGACACCCACCCCAAATCTGGGAAGAATCTGCTTAGTGTTGTCATTAATATTAATAAGACACCTTATGTATTTTTTAATAGGCTTTATGCTATAAGTGCACCCATATGTCTCAACAATACACGAATAAAATACTTTAACAAACAATTCCCACCTAACTTACCAAACTAGATAACGAAAGAAACCAGTCTGATGACTGATCAATCATACACACTGACTTCTTAGGCAAAGCCGAGAGGGCTAAGCTCACACGCACACAATCATGCACACACTTGTGTGAAACCAGCGTGAAAATCTACCTGTGTGTAAATCCGACTGTCACCTCTGGCAATGGTCTAGAAAGCACTACCCCCCAGTGAACCAGTGGCACAAAGGATATCTTTGATTCTCTGAATCCTCGGTTAACAGTTTGAGGTCCAGGGTGCAGCTTTGGATCAGTTCATCTAATTTCTTCTCCTCCTGACTGAGTTCGGTCACTTCTTTGGATAGGCCCTGACACTGGGCCAGCATGCCCCCATCCTCAGACAGACTGCAGCCCCTGCAAACCCAAACAGAGACTCTTCATGGCTGTGTCGGAGAGGGAACGGGGAAATGGCCACCTGGGCCTCTTGACATGGGAGGTCGTATTGCTTGTTAGCCAAGTGTTAAAATGAGAACACTTATACATGCCCATATTTTTTTCATAAATATAGTCCTAAACTTTTCACACCATGGAAATTAAGTGAAAAAGCACTGCTATTTTCGGGGTTCTTTCCTCCAGGGGAGGCCTATTTCTTTAGAGGGCTCTAATTCTGAGGGCAGAAGAAGGCAGCACCTCCACCCCTCCCTCAACGTGCCTGGGGGTGAGGGTAAAGGAGGGGGGAAGAATTAAAAAAACAGAAAAAACGAAATGGTTCAAAATTCAAAACAAATCATCCAAAAAGCAGGAAAGACTCAGATAATCTCTGCGGGTCTTATACCAATACCTAAAAAGAAAAAGAAGTAAAGGAAACAAATGTGTATGGTGGATTTCCCAGTACTCAGCTTGTGTCTAAATCGTAGGCCAAAATGGTAATCCAACCTGTCGCCAAATTCTAAGAAGCACAAAAGTTACCTATTATCATGTCCGAATTAGTATTTTTTCAGACACACCCATAACAGATTTATTCCTTCCAAAAGGCTCTAATAATGGTTCAATACAGTCCTTATGAAAATTTGCTGTTTAGATGCTCTGTCCAAAATTGACAAATAACGTAATCATACATGTGAGTGTACAGGTAACAAGTGATATCCCTACTTCACAGAAGAAAGGGAGGCATTTAAGTCTTGCCTTAATTTATACAGAGAGGGAGTTAAATCTGTTACTGTAACCATGCATAAAGACACTTTGTGCAAATACGAATGTACACAGAGATGACTTGTAAGCCACAGTGAACTTCTAAATTCCTATTGGAACAAGCCGAAGACATGTGCACGCGTCATGTGAACATACGTGGACAGCCAGAACAGCGGGGCCTATGTAATCCAAGGGTCCCCTTGCTCGGACGCTAAATAAATATAAATGCTTTTATCTCTGAAAATATCCAAACAGAAAGTCTCTCTGTAAAGAGACTTTGAACTCCTGGCTAAGAAGCTGAGAGAGAAGAGAGAACAAGGGAGAAGAGGAGAGAAAAGAGGCGATGCCTGGGGATGGACGTGGAAGCTGGATCTGGAGAAACAGAGGCAGCTGACCCAGCCCCTCGGAGCGGGCGGTGGGGGCTGTGGCCGCCTACTCACATCCACTGCACGTTGTTCTTAGACTTCTTCTTAATGAGGTGGATGCCTTCCAGAACGTTGGTGATATCATAGATCCTCCTCTTTTGCACTTTTAGCACCTCTGCTGCCTTGTTCAAATCCAAGACCCCATCAGGTGATTGGCTCAGGAGCTGAATGAACTTCTTGGTGAGCAGACCAAGGGACGTATCATACCGCGTTTTTTCTGAGGGAGATTTTGGAGCTTAAAGAAAAACAAAAACCGAGCGGGTCGGGGGATAGGGGGAAGGTAAAGAAATGAAGGGTGTCTCTGCAGTTAAGCAAGCCCTCTTCCCCACTGCAGCCCACAGATTAGCATCGGGCGCAAAGCTGTGGTTGCTGTTGATCTTGGCAAGTTACAGAAGCTATGGAATGGCTTTATGAGAAAAGGAAGGCACGGTGGAAATCTCTGTGTTTGATTAAAGCATTTCGCTTAGCAATTTCTCAGTTTCTGCTTTGGCTTACCCTACTCCCCGAGCCTAATGACTCACACCTGGTGGGTGCTCAGGACTATCTGTTGAGAAGGTGAACAAGGCCTCTGGTCTCGGGATCAGGGCAGGTGGGGCCTCCCTCGGAGCAGGCTAGGAGGCTCTCCAGCACCGCGGGACAGGGTCCCTAAGGTCTTAACTGACCTTTTAGGCTTCAGTGTCTGCGTGTGTGTCCCTTGTTCACTAGTTTTTCAAACGATGCTTCGTTTCGACGAATAATACCTGGAGAAGTCTTTCTATCAAATCTCCCCATCTTGCTTAGATGACACTTCCTCATTTAATATTGTACTTATTCACTCACAGGCACCCCGGTCAAGGTTTTAATTTAGCATCACACACACTTTGTGGATTGCCTAATGCATAAACTACAGGAAAGGAAAGAACAAAGTCTTTGCATTAAATGCAACACACACAAAGGAACTGTTTGGGTATTTCTAACTTATTTTTCTTTCTCCCACAAGCGATGATAATAGTAGTAGATAGAAAGGGAAGAGAACTGCAGTTTTCTGGGCTTAATCAATTCTTATGCCACCATATGCTGAGCTGGAGATGGAGACACAGACATTCCTGACTCTGGCATAGTTCGTGGACGCTCAGTTTGTCTCAGACTCTGAAGCAATATCCACTAAGGGAAGTTAAAATTAAATTTGATTACAGAACGAAGCCAAAAGCAGTATTCTGAGTTAAAAAATGAAAACTGCATACGGTTAAAGAAGCAGTCCTTTAGGTCAGTATCAGGTACCCAGTGACTCGACAGCCTATCTCTGGTTGCCTGCACACACCGTATTTATTTTTTTGGATAAGCCCAGAAAGAAATGAAAAAGAACAATAACATGCCCAAATTATTCACACCTTGGCATCCTGCCAGCCACAAGCTTTGAAAGTTGGGAATCCCATACCAAGGAGAATAAGGAAAGAGATGAAAGAATCCTTACTTTTTGGACTATCTGGACTTCGGAGTGCAGCTCTTCCTTTGCCCTTGGGGGTTTTTAAACCATCTGAGAGGTACTGATGACCACTTTCTCCTAGCTCCAGCCTTCTCTTTGCCTGTAATAAGAAAGTATGATCGTTCGTCACTGGTCATACGGACAATAACAAGAAGGGAAGCTGTTTGTCGCCTGCCCTGCCAAATGCTGCAGGCTTGTGCCAGCTCTCACCCCTCTGCTCCACCCCACTCGGCATCTTGTCGTTCTCTGGAGCCAGGATCCTCGCTCTGGGGCCTGGCTGTCACACATGTTCCCTCTTCACCTGCCATGATCATGCGTCCACACTCAGACGGACAAACCCAGAGATTCTCAGCATTTGGTTCAGGAGCCATTTTGCTCATCAATTTGGTGATTCAATACAAGTGCTGAGCGTGGGGCTAGACACGAATATCACGAGTGCCACGGAACTGAAATCCACTTTTCCCCAGTGAGCGGTTCCTGCCCACCTCTCATCCTCTGACCTGCACTGGACCCCCTCGCTGGGCTCCCCAAACACTCTCTATTTGTATCCAAACATTTATTGCATATTATTGTAAGAGTTATTTTACTTATCTGTTTCTCATTTCCTTTAAGGCAGGGACTGTTTCCCATTCATCTTTGTGTACCCAGTGCTTGGCACAGAGCCTGAGGTTCTGTAGGTATTCAATCACTCTCTCTAAATACTGTATATTCAATGAAAGAGTGATTGAATAGTACGACTGGCCACAGACTACAAATAGTCCTTCATCAGAAAAACAAACATCGCACACATGCAATCTTGGGCCTCAACCAGTATTACTTTCCCCATTTTGTCATCTAGTCTGGCAAGTGAGAAGCGGTCAACTAATTTTTTTTTTTTTTTGAGACAGAGCCTCAAGTTGTCACCCTGGATAGAGTGCTGTGGCATCACAGCTCACAGCAACCTCCAGTTCCTGGGCTCCAGTGAGTCTCTTGCCTCCGCCTCCCAACTAGCTGGGACTAGAGGTGCCCGCCACAACGCCCGGCCATTTTTTGGTTGCAGCTGTCATTGTTGTTTGGCCGGTCCAGGCTGGATTCGAACCCCCAGCTCAGGTGTACGTGGCTGGCGCCTTAGCCCATTGAGCCACAGGCGCCAAGCCCGTCAACTAACTTTTTAACTCAACTTCATTTCATTTAAAAATATCCACATAGTGTCTTCTATGTACTGGGCAATGGGCAAGATAAAGGTCCCTGCCCTGGTAGGGCTTAGAGTCCGAGACAGAAGATGGATAATTAAATAAGTCATTAAGTACTACCTGTGCGGGTAATGACAGATTTAGACAGAAGTGGCTCTAACCAGACACCCAGCATGGCACTGTGTATTTAGGCTAATTTTTCAGGTAGGTTCTTCCAATGAAGGGATTTGCAATTCCAGATTTGCAACTCCCCATGATGTTGAAAGGTAAGTGGTAATTTACCATTTGGTGACAGATATCCAGCTTCTCTGTGGAGAGTTATCAGCTAAACCAGCATTGTCCACTAAGGTAGCCCCTGGCTACTAGCTCATCCAAACTGACAGATGCTACAAAGAGTAAAATATACACTGGACGATGAAGGCTTGGTACAAAAAAGGGCAAAATATCTCAAAAAAAAAAATATCTCAACGATTTTGACAACGATCATATGGTAAATGATAGTTAGGCTTTATAAAACATTAAATAAAATATAATTGAGCTTCGAACAACACACACCTTTGAAGTGCATAGGTCTGTTCATGTCACCCTGAGATAGCAAGGCTGTGCCCTCCTCTTCCTCCCCCCTCAGTCTATTCAACCTTTATGATGATTCACTTCCCTCAATGAATAGCAAATAGATCTCTTCCTTAATATTTTCTTCCTTCTAGCTTATTTTATTGTAATACATTACACATTTAACATACAAAATATGTGTTAACTGACCATTTCTGTTATCGGTAAGGGTAACAGTTGGCTACTCTTCTGTAAGTTTTGGGAGTCAAATTTCATATGTGGATTTTTGACTGTACCAGGGTTGGTTTTGTTTAAGAGTGAAATGTAGTATTCAAATTATTTCACCCATTTCTTTTTATATATATCTTTCTAGTAAGTGGCTTGCATTTGTGGCACTCATCTTTCTGCTGAACAGCATGGAGCTAAACATTACTTTGATGGTCTGGGAGGGACAATTTGGCGATTTACTTTCTCAATTTCATTTTGGCCTCCCAAAATTTCATGTGGGCCTATTGTTTTCGGTTGTTCCACTTGACATTCCTTCTTTATCAAGTAGAAGTTCCTTGACCATTCTTTGGGGAGCCACCTCTCTCACAGCCAAAGTGCACTTCTGCACAGCTGACCCAGGCTCAGCTGATCATTGTGTCCTGTCCTGTCCCTCCTCTTCCTCAAAGTGACTGGGTTAAGTAGCATGTGACCACCGCGAGGTGGACAAAGGCTAACCCCAGGAATTTTTCTGGAACTACCTGGCAAGAAGTGGGTATGTCTTTTCAGTAGGGTTGATAAGCTGGTAGTTGAAACTACCTGAGAACGGAGCCTCCCTGGGGAAAAGTAGAGAAGAAAGATGTTGAGAAATGGTCCCGGATCACCACGCAAACTCTGACTATGGTCATGCACTGAGCAACAGTTGGCCTTTCTTAGACTTTGCGGTTGCATTAGCCAATAAAACCTTTTTGCCTACGGCACTTTCTGAGATGGGAACCTGGAAGCGTGCTGTTACAGTGGAACTGCAGATCTTCTATTACATGGCCCTGAGCAGTAAACAACTAAAGTCTCTGGTGTTCCACAGAAGGACCAGCCTTTTGGCTCCAAGTGAGAGCAAAGGGGGAATACATGAGATGCTATGTAGAGCTCTACTGGTACCTTGCTACAGTATTTTAAGGGTAACTTTTACTATAATCAAGGTACATGCTAACTCATGCAAGATAATGTGCCTCTGTGATGATAATACATGTTAAGCATTTCAGAAAACCTACATTTGAAAGGACCAGTAGCAGTCATGCAGCAGGCTGTCGAGGGTACCCACAGTTTCTGCCTGCTCAGTATATGTTACCCCTATGTTTTTTTCTATGGGGAAGGAACTCTTCTTAAGTCTCTAAGCCTGAAAACAAAAGGCCTAAGATTGCTCTACATTTTAGGCTGATTCTTCCCATCAAGGCTGCAGAGGTAAGTACTATAATCTTGCACACCTACCAGTGTATTCTAATTCCAGGGCTAACATGTCTGGTGTAAGAAGGGACCCAGGCATGACCAATGCAAGATGAATCAGTCAAGTTGGGAATCACTGAAGAGTTATGAGACAGTAGGATATGGGCCTGGAGATTGTTGGGAATTGTGCCAACACAGAAGAAAGAGCTAGAGAAAGACTGAGTCCCATTGTCTTCAAGATAGGTGCTAAATACAGCCACACACAGAGGCAGCTATGTGACAGAATTTCATTTGTGTGAGCCAACAAATTCTCTTGGTATAAGGCAGCTGAGTTAGATTACTAACAGTTGCAATCAAGACCTGATATAGACTTTCAGTATTAATTATTATACAATGAACATGCGAATGCTTTACAATATACCATGTACCCGGATAACCTACTTCTCATTCAACTAATGTGATCTCATTTTCACAACTTTATAAGGTAGTTGTTATTATTACTCCCTATTTTACAGAAGAAAACTGAAGTTTAGAGTGCTTAAATAACTTTAACAAGATTCCACAGCTGGTAAGTGGATTAGGTACGTGGGCATGTTCAAGTACATCCTTATTAACTACTTCATGAGAAGATTATGAAAAACTGACATGTAAAACCATTGAAAGCTATAGTAAATTGACACCATCTTAATATAAGCTTAAATCATTTTATTTTATGACTAATTCTTAAAAGCTCTTCTTCACATAATAAAGGCGGATGGTAACTTAAGCAGCACAAATGGGCATAGGTGGAAAGCAAAATTTTCTCCCACTCCTGGTCCCCAGTTCCTTTTCTTAAAGGCAAGCGCCTTCAGTTACTTGGGTATTGCTGCAGAGAGTTTAGGCCAGTTATTTTCAACCAGTGTGCCACGAAAGTTTAACTATGGGTTCAAGTGTAACCTGAGATAAACCAGGGAAGAAAGAGGTGGGACTGAGGTGCTCCCTCTTAATGGGCACAGTATAAGCGTAGATGGGACACAACTACAAGAGGAACTCTACCTAAAAAATGCAAATATTATAACCTGTTTTTTGTGCCCTCACACTAACCTGAAATTTATAAAAAAATTTTATGATCAGGCTTGGCACCTGTAGCACTGTGGTTAGGGTGCTGGCCACATGCACCGGGGCTGGTGGGTTTGAACCCAGCCCGGCCCTGCTAAACAACAATGACAACTGCAATAGAAAATAGTTGGGTGTTGTGGTAGGCCCCTGTAGTCCCAGCTACTTGGGAGGCTGAGATAAGAGAATCGCTTAACTCCAAGAGTTTGAGGTTGCTGTGAGCTGTGACGCCCATGGCATTCTACCAAGGGTGACACAGTGAGACTCTGTGTCAAAAAAAAAACAACCAAACAAAAAAACTTTATGATCAATAATAACAACAACAAAAAGTCTGAAAAACACTGGCCTAGGCAGATTCAAGCACATGTATAGATACATACCACCATACCTTTTAAAGAATTTACACAGCTGGTGTGCTGGCTCATGCTTGTAATCCTGGGAGGCTGATACAGGTGGATTGCCTGGACAAAGCGAGACCCCATCTCTACTAACAATAGAAAAAACTAACCTGGCACTGTGGCGGGCACCTGTTGTCCCAGCTTCTCAGGAGGCTGAGGCAAGAGGATCTCTTTTTTTTGTTTTTTTGTGGAGACAGAGTCTCACTCGATCGCCCTTGGTAGAGTGCCGTGGCGTCACACTGCTCACAGCAACCTCCAACTCCTGGGCCTAGGCGATTCTCTTGCCTCAGCCTCCCGAGTAGCTGGGACTACAGGCGCCTGCCACAACGCCCGGCTATTTTTCTGTTTTGCAGTTTGGCCGAGGCTGGGTTTGAACCCACCACCTTCGGCACATGGGACCGACGCCCTACTCGCTGAGCCACAGGCGCCGCCC
>CAUYON010016843.1:0-11403 GCA_963573935.1 Arctocebus calabarensis
GCTGCGCGATTAATTCTCAGGATCACCAGGGTTGGCTTCCAGACACCATCTTTCTGACTCCAGACATAGGCATTGCGGTCTGCCCCACAAGTGACGATGCGGTCGCTTTTGGGAGCCCAGTCAATACCTGCAAGTAAGATGTGGGTCACCTGTGTTGTCTGGTCAATGACAATAGACTGTGGCACATGCAGGTGAACACTGGCAGGTGAACCAGTTGTGGGCTTGGTACCTTCCTCTCCAGACTTCCCCCATCTATGGTCCTGACCACCACCTTGCAAAAAGGCAAGGATGTTTCTCTGCAGTGTTTGGTGGATCCCCTGTGAGACTAGGCAGAAAGAACAGAGCTGGTCTGAAAGTAAATTCATTCATTCATTATCAGCCCTCATTCCATGATATTAACTGACAGTCTGATACATGGCATTCAACTAAAACAGCAAAAATAAAATATTAATAAAAATAATATTTAGTAAATATTTACTAAATAATATTTACTAAAATACTAAAGAGGGAAAAATATATATTGTGATTCATTCTTCTAAAGATCACTGTGAGTTAAACCATAGCAAATACCTTTTCTACATGCTTAAGGTCCTGTGAAAAAGTCCCTGAGTATTGCTGTGTCTTAACTAGGAAGATACCTAAATATATTTCTAGATGTAAGGTTAACTTTTCTTATTTGACCAGACTTTTACTTATCTGGTACTTCTGTGAAGGATCCCAAAGTCAAAGTCTGTTATATACCAACAGCAAAATTTACTATGATTCAGTCAGTTTATATTTATTAATGATGTATTTTCTCTAAATATAATTTCACATTAAAAAGTATGGAAAATTACTAATATTTTTATTATAGATATCACTCTAAAAATTAAAACTAACATTTGTAACTTCTATGTGGAAAAAAGAGGAATATAAAACAAAGACACAATTAGTCATTAATCAGAGTGATTTCAATAGTGTGAAGCGTTTTTTCATTCATTCCCCTACACGAATAGTAAGTTCAATTTTTTTATTTTGCAATTTTGGCCGGGGACAGGCTTGAACCTGCCATCCCTGGTATATGGGGCCAGTGGTCTACTCCTTGAGCCACAGGCGCTGCCCAGTAAGCTCAATTTTTTTATACCACTGAAGGGAAAAAGACATGGGAACTATATTTTAAACCAGGAGTCCTCAAACTACAGCCCGCAGGCCACATGAGTTGGTGTGAATTGTATTTGTTCCCGTTTTGTTTTTTACTTCAAAATAAGATATATGCAGTGTGCACAGGAATTTGTTTAGAGTTTTTTTAAAACTATAGTCCAGCCCTCCAATGGTCTGAGGGACAGTGAATTGGCCCCCTGTTTAAAAAGTTTGAGGACGCCTGTAATCTAAACAATGTGTATTTTGATTTTAAATTTATTCACTGTAAGACAATTTTTCAGTCTTCTTTATTAGACTTTTTTCCACTATAAAAGCAATACCCATACATTTTTACAAGACAAACATCACAAAGGAACATGCAGAAAGTCAATAAATCCCTGTCTCCATTCTTTTATGTGCCTGTAGAATCCTCCCCAAAATGGTATAAATATTGTGGCAAATATTTTCTCCTGCTTTTTTATAAATTCATATATGTTTCAGAACACTGATGCTATATAATTCCCTGAATCATCTGTCTACTGTTGAGCATTTTGTTGGTTGCCAATCACTTGTCAAAATAGATAAAAATTGGAATTTTTTTTCTTGAGCTTTACTGCTTAAAAAATCAAAATTTTAAACAATCAGGGCACATACTTTTTGCTCTGGTTAAAATGACTTCACTGTGATAAATTCTCAGAAGTGGGACGTAAAATTTTATTTCTATGAATGGCTTGTTTTCCTAATTTGATTACAAACCTTTTTTTAACCTCTCCCACCTTTGAGATAGAGTCTCACTCTGTTGCCGACGCTAGAGTGCTATGGCATCAACCTAGCTCTCAACAACCTCTAACTTGTGAGTTCAAGCAATCCTCCTGCCTTAGCCTCCCCAGTAGCAGGACCACAGGTGCCCGCCACAAGGCCTGGGCTAATGTTTCTATTTTTTGTAGAGCTCACTGAGGCTGTTCTTGAACTCCTGAGCTCAAGTGATCCTCCTACCTTGCTAGCTTATAGGAGTGAGCCTCCATGCCTGGCCCAATTACAAGCCTTTTGACAGTAGGAAGCAAGTCTTTGAAAATATTTGTGGTGGGTAGCTCCTAGGATGGCCCTGTGATCTGGCCTGCTGGTAATCAAGCCTTTGTGTGATCCTCTCCCCTTGAGGAGAGGCAGGACCTATGACTTGCTTCTAAACAAAAGAATGCTAGAAAGGGGATGGATGGGTGATGGAATATATGTGATTACATGTGCAAGATTACACAAGAGCATAGCACCAGTTTTACTAGAGATTTCCATGCTTTCTCCATTGTTGGCTTTGAAGTAAACTGCCATGAATCTTACCACTGCAGGACATGAATTCCACTAACAACCTGAGGGAGCTTGGACCTTTCCCTGGTACAGCCTCTTGATGAGAACCTATCCTTGCCGACAGCTTGATTGAAGCTTCTGAGACCCTAAGCAGAGGTCCTGGATAAGCTATGCCCAGACTCTTAACACATACAAACTGAGATAATCAATGTGCTTTGGTTCAAGCTGTAAAATTTGTAGTATTCGTTACATGGCAATAGAAAGCCAATATATCCTTTAACATCCAGAACATTGCCTTGTAATGAGCTCAGAGATTTTGATTTTTCTTTTCTTTTCTTTTTTTTTTTGAGACAGAGTCTCACTCTGTCACCCAAGCTGATGTACAGTGGCCTCATCATAGCTCCCTGCAACAGTGAACTTCTGGGCTCAAGGGATCCTCCTGCATAAACCTCCTGATTAGCTGGGACTATAGGCACCTGCCACCACATCTGACTAACTTCTATTTTTAGTAGAGATGGGGGGGTGTCTCACTTTCAGACTGGTCTTAAATCTCTGAGCTCAAGAAATCCTCCTGCCTCAGCCCTCCTAGAGTGCTAGGATTATAGCACTAGCTGTGGGCCACTGTGCCCAGCCAGAATGATTTTGACAATCTCAAGTTTTACTCCATATCCTTTGTGACCACCAATCTAATTAAACACAGGTATTTTATAACAATTGCAGAGGTACTTGAGCATAAGATGATTTTAAAAAGTCAACAGATCCTTACTCTTACTCTCAAAAATTATGAGGAACTGCTTTCTGCTTGGTCTTAAAAAGTTTTCGTCTACTTCTGAAGCCATATTTTTCATTAAAGGTATAAAACTATAGTCACAGCCTCAACTACTTTAGATGACATTAGCTTTTAACATTTTTTAAACATTTGCTAGTTCAAGAGAGATGGGAAGAACAAATACTAAGTAAAAGGCAAATTCTCAACTCTTACTAATTTAGCTTTTTATCTTTTCCCCAGTAGTCCACTATCAAAAGACTTTGGAAAGAGAGGGCAATTGGGTATCCATTCCTTCCTAACTAACTGTATCTCAAGGTAACAAACAGCAGATGAAGGCAACTTCTCTTTTATAAAATATTCTTCCTAACAGAGAAGAAATGGTAGATTTAGAATATCACCATTTTGTAACCACTATCATAACCCAATGGATTTGGGCATTTATCAACAGTTGCTAACATCACAGAAAAATGAAGCATTATGTGCTATACCCCCTTGATGAGGCACCTACTACCACCTAACTTCAACTACAGAGGAAAATGGGAAAATACAGAGGACAGATAAATATGTAAAACACCATGGGCCTGCAATCAGTAAAATTTAGGCTCTGGGAAACACTACAAGACAACTCAACTTCTTGATTTTCTTACCAAGTAAACTGCAAAAGAAAGAGAGAAGGGAATCTATAAATAAAGTAAAAGGATTTAAGAGACATCAATTCATCATAACTACTTGTGTACTTTATTTGGATCCCAATTAAAAGTTACTGGTTATGGGCAAAGGGGGAAAGAGGGAAGGAAGGGCTAAGAAAAGTGACTTGTTAATACCAAACAATATTGGTAATTTTTAAAAAGAAGAATCCTTATGTTTTAGGAATACAAACTGAAATACGAAAAAATAACAATGCCTGAGGCACAATAGTACAAGAAGGGAGAAAGTGAGCTGAGAACAAAATTGGCTATGAGTTGATAATTGTTGAATTTGGGTGATGGCTATAAGGGGCTTATTATACTACTCTTTTTTTTTTTTTCCAGTCTGTTTAAAATTTTCTACAGTGAAATGTTTTTTGTTGTTGTTGTTGTTGCAGTTTGGCCGGGGCTGGGTTTGAACCCACCACCCTCAGTATATGGGGCTGGCACCCTACTCACTGAGCCATGGGCACCATCCGTGAAATGTTTTTTAAAAAGGAAAAGTGGGGTGGCGTCTGTGGCTCAAGGAGTAGGGCGCTGGCCCCATATACCAGAGGGGGCAGGTTCAAACTCAACCTTGGCCAAAAATTGAAAAAAAAAAAAAATTAAAAATAAATAAATAAATAAAAGGAGAAGTGATCACATGTTTAACACAAAAGAATAAACTCAAAGAAGAAAACCCAGAACTCTGATATCCCTGATGTTTGCCATACTCCTTCTGTCTGCAGTATTGACTAGTTTTCTTCTCTAGAATACATCAGAAGATCTTTTTCCTGCAGTTACTATCTTTCTGAGAAAACGTGTCTGTTTTTTGATCTCCTGCCACAAAGTTATATTTACATTTTTCCAACAAGAGTTTTTTCAGGTCTAAAAGATGCCATATGAGTATTCAGACAGAAAACAGGCTTAAGTTTTCAAAGGACCACAAAAAGAGAAGCAGAGGAAAAAAAGAACGTAACTTTCTCATTTAAAGGTATTCCTAATACTAGGAATCCAATTTAAAAGATAAGTGTTCTTATTTTCAGGCCATGAGGCCATTGGCAAAGAAAAATAAACCAAACTTGATAGAAATAAGGTTGTGAGAAAGCAATAGCAACAAAAATAGAAATGGTGTCTTTGGTGCTGGTTTGGTAATATGCTCAGCCCCCACTGTTCATGAGCATCATATATAAATCACTAGTAAAAGCAATGAGTTTCTGAAAAATGTAGAATGTCAAAACATGATAAGTTTTTGTCTGGTTGGCGCAAAGGTATCTTTAAGCTAATCATTATTTTAGGTATTTGGAGGCAAAATTCTAGGGTCCAACTTAATGAAAAAACAATCATTATAATAAGCCATCTTGCTGTCCACTTAAATGAAGAGGAAACTAAAGACAGTGTTGAGAAATTTGTGGGTTTTTTTTTTCTGAGGCAGAGTTTCATTATGTCACCCTTGGTAGAGTGCCGTGGTATCACAGCTCACTGCAACCTCAAACTCTTAGGCTTAAGCCATTCTCTTGCCTCAGCCTCCCAAGTAGCTGAGACTACAAGGGCCTGCCACAACACCCAGCTATTTTGTTGTTGTTGTAGTTGTCATTGTTGTTTAGCAGGCCTGGGCTAGGTTCAAACCTGCCAGGCCCAGTGTATGTGGCCAGTGCCCTGACCACTGAGCAACAGGTGCCAAGCCAATATTGAGAAATTTGAATTTCAAAAGTTGTGGAGAGTAAGTTTTGATCTACTCAGCCAAATAGTTCAAAGCAAGTGGCTGAGTGAATTCCGGCCAGAAAATAGGATAAAAAAGCAACCATGATGTAAATATCAAAGAATAGGAGTTCTTTCTGAAAAGATCAACAAATAAATATGAGTGTTTTTCTTTTTAAATAGCCACCCATGACTTAACAAAGCAATAAATTCTCTTGAAATTTGGTATCTAAATTTGATTTACTCAATTCTGAAAATCATTTTCTAAAAAGGTCTCCATTTCTTTTCCCCACATTTTCCACTTCATGGAATCCATTTTTACCTTTGACAATACTTAGTAAAACTTAGTGCTATTCTGCTTGCTTCTTCTACCATATACTCATTGAATAGTTTTTGTTAAGGAGTTGGTACACTCAGGAACCTGCACAGAGCAACATGCTTTAAGATCCAGTCTTCTATATGTCAACGAGATAAAAACTCAAGGGAAAAATGGTCATGAATTATTAACAGGAACATCACAAAAAATAAAAATCAGATACACATCTACTAGACATCTATATAGGCCACTACAAAGTTTTAAGATAAAACTGTGTTATGATCCATTATTTCACCTTCAAGAAACGCAGTCCACAGTGTCCTTTCTGATTCACCTGTGCAAGTTTCAACTTGCTGGGCTTATCCGTGTTGCTGGGAGAGCTGAATTGTTTCCCTCCTTACAAGTTTGTTTCTTGATTTTGGCCTATCTCAAAACTTTTGTAATGACTTCTGTGAAGTACATCTGATATGCAGGATGTATTTAGGCGACCCTTGTGAAAGGGTTGTTCGACCTCCAAAGGGGTTGTGACTTACAGGTTGAGAACCGCTGTGATAGCATTTGTGTAACTTTAAAAACACTAGCCAATGGTACTAAAGATTGTTTACAAACACATGTTATTTTTTTTTGCAGTTTTTAGCCAGGGCTGGGTTTGAACCTGCCATCTCCGGCATATGGGGCCAGCACCTTACTCCTTTGAGCCACAGGTGCAAACACACGTACATTTATGTACACATATTAAAAATGAACTAGGGGGTTGGCGCTCGTAGCGCAGGGGTTATGGTGCCGGCCACATACACCAAAGGTTGTGGGTCTGAGCCTGGCCTGGGCCAGTTAAGAAACAATGACACTAAGGCAACAAAAAATAGCCAGGCATTGTGGCGGGTGCCTGTAGTCCCAGCTACTTGGGAGTCTGAGGCAAGAGAATCACTTGAGCCCAAGAGTTTGAGGTTGCTGTGAGCTGTGACGTCACCACACTCTACCGAGGGTGGCATAGTGAGACTGTCTCAAAAAAAAGAACTAGGTTGGAATCATAGCAAATTAGAGATTGCCTTCTGGGGGAAAGGAATATAACTGTTGGTGGGAAGGGACTTAACCATTATCTGGAATTTTATTCCTTATTTTTATATCCTTTTTTCTTAAGTTTCCTGCTGTAGGAAAAGAGATTATTTCCTGGTAGGTACAGGGGAAAAAAGCTGTTAATTCTGGTGGCAAATAATTTGATATGGGTGTTTGTTATACTATTTTGTTCTTTTCAATATTTTGGAAAGTCTTCCTTAGCCCCAAACACCACAAAGGATACTTCTGGAAGATACTTGGGTATATAGTTTGGCTCATATTTTCATGTTGTCTAGTTTTCACTTTTATGTCTCATGTACCACTCTAAGCTCTTTAGTCTTCAGAAGAGATTCAGTGCTTTCCATAATGCTAGTTGAGTGCTATGTAACCAACTGGGTCACAAGTACTTAACAACTGAGATCATTAGTGTAATCTCAAAATTTTAAGAAAACTCAGTAAATGTTGCAAAACTTTATTTATTTTTTTTTGTTTTTTGAGACAGAGCCTCAAGCTGTTGCCCTGGGTAGAGTGTTGTGGCATTACAGCTCACAGCAACCTCCAATTCCTGGGCTCAAGTGAGTCTCCTGCCTCTGCCTCCCAAGTAGCTGGAACTACAGGCACCCACCACAACGCCCGGCTATTTTTGTTTGGGTTGCAGTCGTCATTGTTGGTTGGCGGGCCCAGGCTGGATTCGAACCTCCCAGCTCAGGTTTACATGGCTGGCGCCTTAGCCCGCTGAGCCACAGGCGCTGAGTCACAGGTGCCGAGCCTGTTGTAAAACTTTAAACTGCATTGTCAACTTAGTTTACCAGGCTCTTTATTTAAACAAAAGAGTACTTAATTAGGAAATGTCATTCTGTGCTTACAGCTATCTTCTTTTACCTGTGATGTGTCCATTGTGCTCCTTGAGTTCATGAGCTTTTATCCACTGGCTCCCATTTTTCTTATAGATGTGCACTTCGTGATTATTTGGGCTAAGGGCAATTTCTAGAGAAAGAAAATAATAGTTAATACTCGAACTTCTAATTGTAACTAAAAAAGAGACATGTCATAGTGTTTTAAAACTAGATTGAAGTAAGGTACAGGAAAGCCATTTTGAAAAAGTAGTTCCCAAATTCAATCCTGAAGAATTCCTTTTATTTTTACCTCTACTTGAACATATTTTAAAATGTTTTATAGGAAAACAATGTTTAGAAATTCATTTTCCCAGAGAAATATACAACTGTCAATTAAAGAGTCCAACCAGCAAGAAATAAACAATGTTACCTAACAATAACCTGAAATGTATTTAGTTCATGTACTAAGATTTAAAAATAAAAATGCTTTAAAAAGACAGTAAATCTACAAATTCAAAACAATCCCTATCAAAATCTCGGTTAGGGGCAGTGCCTATGGCTCAAAGGAGTAGAGCAACAGCCCCATTTACCAGAGGTGGCGGGTTCAAAGCCTGCCCTGGCCAAAAACTGCAAAAAAAAAAATCTCAGTTTCTTAGCAGAAATGAATAAGCTGATTCTAAAGTTCATATGGAAATGCAAGAAACATAATAACCCACAATGAGATTATTACTTTATGCCATTAGGATGGCTATAATAAAAAAAGACTGATAATAACAAGCATTGGCAAAAAATTGGAACTTTCATACATTGGCAGGAAGAAGGTACAATGCTGTGTCCATTTTGAAAAACAATCCCTTAAAATATTCAACATACTTACCATACGACCAACAATTCAACTCCTAGTGCTTAAGAAAATTGAAAACATATGCCCACATAAAAATCTATATATGAAATATTCACAGCAACATTATGCACAATAGCCAATTTGTGGAAACAACCCAAAGTCCACCAACAGTTGAAAGGATAAAATGGGGTCTAGCCACACCATGGAATATTATTTAGCCATAAAAAGGAATAAAGTACTTATAACCTGTAACATGAACGAACCTTGAAAACATACTCAGGGAGTAAAAGAAATTCAATTAAAAAAGCCATATGCTATGTTCCCATTTATTTGTAATATCCATATAAACAAATCCATAGAGAAAAAAGTAAATTAATGGTAGATAGGACTGAGGGATTTTGAAAAAAACTGAGAATGACTGCTAATGGGTACAGAGTTTCTTTAGGAGGTGATGAAAATATTCTGAAATCAGTAGTGATTGAGGTGTAACTGTGAACTCAAACTCCTGGGTTCAAGAAATCCTCTGACCTCAACCTGCAGAGTAGCTGGAACTACAGGCACCACCATGCCCGGCTAATTTTATCCTTTTTAATAACTAATGGGCATAATATGATATATCTGTCTCTATTTGTAGGAATTTTATTTTTTTTTGTGTTCTACCTCTCTGTTATAATTTAGAAAGCACTGTGCTTTCTAAACTGTGCTACTTCTAAGAGATGTCTCCATCCTTTTCTAGTTTGTTGAAGCAAAAAACTAGAAAATTAGCTATGAAAAATTGAGTAAATACTAGTTAATAATGCTCTGAATACCTTAAGTTTAAATCATATGTATTTTTTTTTTTTTTTTTTTCTGTAGAGACAGAGTTTCACTTTATCACCCTCGGTAGAGCGCTGTGGTGTAACATAGCTCACAGCAACCTCCAACTCCTGGGCTCAGGCGATTCTCTTGCCTCAGCCTCCCAAGTAGCTGGGACTACAGGCACCCACCACAATGCCTGGCTATTTTTTTATTGCAGTTTGGCCGGGCCCCGGTTTGTACCTGCCATCCTTGGTATATGGGGCTGGCACCCTACCCATTGAGCCACAGGTGCTGCCCAACCATGTGTCTCTTAAACAGTTTATTTCTAGATCCAATATTCTGACTAAATGGATGAGTATTGCATTACTGTACATTTAAGACACTGGTTCTTAGGGAAATGAAAGATGTTGCTAATATAAACTGTCCTCCAAGTGGTAATGCAGAACAAGAATTGGACAAGAAGCTAGAAAGAGTGGGTGCTAGCAATGCCACTAACATCAATTGGTATGTAATCACTGGAAAGAACTCCCATTACCCTGGGGTTTCGTTTCTCTATTTGCAAACCAAGGGAATGATCTAGTTCCCTTCTGACTACATGTCAACAGATTTATTCTTTCCACATGTGACAATGAAATACATGAATCCTTAATGTGCCTGAATATGAAATGTATCAAAGGTACCAAAATATGCTTGGTGCCTGTAGCTTAAGCAGCTGATGTGCCAGCCACATACACCAGAGCTGGCAGGTTCAAATTCAGCCTAGGCCTGCCAAACAACAATGACAACTATAACCAAAGAATAGCCAGGTATTGTGGTGGGCGCCTGTAGTCCCAGCTATTTGGGAGGCGGAGGCAGGAGAATCGCTTGGGCTCAGGAGTTGCAAGTTGCTGTGAGCTGTGATGCCACAGCACTCTACTCAGGGCACAGCTTGAGGCTCTGTCTCCAAAAAAAGAAAAAAAAAAAAGGTACCAAATTAAAGAAGCTAAGTTAATGGAATACTTACGGGTACGATCCCTGTTCCAGGCATGACAGGTGATTGGCTCTAGTAAAAACTGATGCAGGGACATTATTCTTAGAGTTTTCAAACAATAGAAAGCTGCAATGAGTAAGAGAAAAAAGCATTTAAAAGTAGGCAACCAAATTTAAGTTGTCTGTGGACCTTAAAATGTTTGGGAATAAATAAAACATTCTACTCTCATTAAAATAGAATCAATCTTGCCAACTCTGAGGACAGTCAATCATGAGGTGGAATCAACAGAAAAACTCTGGCAATATGAATAATCAGAGTAGATCAACTCCCCCAAGGAACAACAAGGTAGATACAGCACAAGATCCCTTGCGTAAGCAAACGGCTGAGATGTCAGAAGTTGAATTCAGAGTCTGGATAGCAAATAAGATCAGCGCAATGGAGGAAAAGATGGAATTCGAATTTCAAGCAGTAATCCAAAAGATGACCCAAAAGATGTCTCAAGAACTAAACAAATTCAAAGACAAAATGACCAAAGATTTTGACACATTGAGACAAGAAGTTGTAGCCCTCAAAGATCTGAGAAATACAGAATCCCTCAGTAACAGAATGGAGCAAGCAGAAGAAAGGATTTCTGACATGGAAGACAAAGCTTTGGAACGCTCCCAAACTTCCAAAGAGGTAGAGAAAGGGAAGGCAAAAATGGATCATTCTCTCAGACAGCTCTGGGATAACTCGAAGAAAACCAATATTCGCTTTATAGGAATACCTGAAGACGATGAAGTGGTGTCACAAGGCACAGAGTCTCTTCTTTATGAGATTATGAAAGAGAACTTTCCAGACATCCCAAGAGATTCTAAAATTCAGATAGCAGACAGTTTCAGAACCTCAGCATGACCCAACCCAAATAAGACATCCTCCAGGCACATCATAATTAAGTTCACTAAAGTTAATATGAAGGAGAAAATTCTGAAAGCAGCCAGATGTAAGAAATCCATTACCTACAAGGGGAAGAATATTAGAATAACTG
>CAUYON010016845.1:0-49882 GCA_963573935.1 Arctocebus calabarensis
ACTGTTACAGATATCCTTCATGGCATTTCCTTGATCACTATATAAAGACATTAATACTCTACCTTTAATAAGTTTCGCCAGTACCCTGCTAAGATGCACCGTAGATGTGTTCCCACTAATTGCCCTCCCTCTACCCATCCTCCCCCCACCCCTCCCCTCCCTTTCCCCTATCCCTATATTCCTGTGCTATAATTGGGTTTTAGCCTTCATATTTTAATCTCTAGATTATTTGATTCCAAAGACCAAGTTCATTTCACCCCACCATGGTATCAGTTAGAGTTGCCCTGTAGACAAAGGTGCCTTGACATTTAATGAAACTGTAGATTCGTGGTGTCAAGCATACTCTCTAGAAATGGTTTTGTCCCTATCTTTTAATATAATATGGGTGACTTATAAAATGAAATTTTAATCAATGCCTGAGAAAAAGATTGCCTGTTATTAACAGTTAAGAACAGTTAGGATTTCATGAGGAAGTGTTAAATTATACCTCAAGTATAGTCCTTTATGATCCTGTTTTTTAAGAATGCACAACTTCATTCCCATTTAATGTTTATATACATATGTAACAGTTGAACCTTTAACTACACCAATCTCAGGTGATCAAGTCTGTAGTTGAAGATTGGTAGTCCATGTTCCAGACATCTTTACCTTATGTTAACTCTGTGTGTGTGTGTGTGTGTGTGTGTGTTACTGTGAATGATGAAGGGTGAAAGGCCTCTCAAAAGTGAAAACCTTCAACAAAATACACAAAGAAACAGGGATAACATTATAACTGACACCATCACTATAAAAAATTCTCACATAACTAGTAAAAGTTATCAGTCTCAGTGAATGACCAAACTGGTTTAAGTAATATATGATGGCAAAAGAATTCTGGTAGTTTCCTGGTCTTTGTTACAATAAAACGTAAGCTGTAATAGATCATACTCACATATTATTTCTTTTAATATAGATTTAATAAGACACTTGCCTATATGTGGCATAAATATCCTAAAATCCCATTCAATAGCACTAATATTTGCGTTTTCTTTAGCCGCTTTAGTATTCTACACAAATAATCTGAATTTGGAAATGTAAACTTTTTTACAAAGAGGGTGGTGAATGTTTTCTATGTAGCCCCTTCTCATACTTATGCATAAGTGGAATGAAGGTATTGCTATAGACTGAAAGTATGTGCCCCCCAAATTTATGTATTGAAAACTAACCCTCAATGTGATGTAACCTTTAAGAGGTTGTTCAACCATTAGGGAAGAACCTTTATGAGTAGGATTTAGTGCCCTTATAAAGAGACTCCAAAGAAGTCTCTTCTTCTGAGTGAAGTTACAGTGAGAATATGGCTATCGACCAGACATTGAGTCCTCACCAAACGCCAAATCCGCTGGCGCCTTGATCTTGGATTTCCCAAATGCCAAAACTGTGTGAAATAAATCTGTGTTCTTTATAAGTCACCAAGTCTATGGTATTCTGAAACCAATTGAGATGGCAGTAAAACAGAGGCACATTTTGACAACTTTGAGAACATCTCTGGTTAGTTATATGCTCCTGAAAATAAATAATGAACCTCTAAACAATAAACCAGAATAATCTACTTTCATAAAAGCTGGAGGAACTTACCAGTAAATAGCCGAGGGTATCAGACATGCTTTCAGCCACATAAACGAACATTCCATCCATGCTCAGTATAACCGTAAATCCTTCTAACGCCTAATGAAGAGAAAATAATAATGTAGCTAAATAGTGGAATAATAATAAAATGATAGCTTTATTTCTAAATGCATCAATAATTATAATAGCATACTGAAAATGTATTGCAGTCCTTAAATATCAATAAAGTAGGCACAGACCTTAATTAAAATTCCATTATTCTGCCCCCTACACAGAATCTACTTAACCTTAAGCATGAAATGTTTATCAAATGATGTATCACTTAAACAAATTTCAATGTACACTCAATTAACACAACACTCTCCAAGACAAGCTGGGAATATGCGTTTCTGTGTGTAGGTTGTTTTATCTTAAGCACACTTAATTTCAAAAATGCTAAGAATAGTTTAAGGACACTTTCATCTGTGGTTAGTCATCTACTTATAAATATAGCTATTGCCATCACTTTCCTGCCATATCTTGAACTAGATATCCAGATAGAGAAATGCCTCCTGGTAGAGGACATCTAAAATGATGAGGAAAAAAAAAATTACTTTTCAAAATAGAACCAAGCTGATGGGATAAAGAGAACCAATCTGATGACAGAAATGACTAGCACCTGGGAATTAAAACATAAGGGAATATTGGAGTCTATGTTTGCCTTGGGAATTCCTGCCCAACACCAATAGGCTAGAGTTACAGGGAGAAAGCAAAGCTGAAGCCTGTACTATGTGGGAGGTAAAATCAGAGGCTGTGGCCTAAAGCCCTGTCTTTTCCATCCAGGGAAGGGAGACACCTGCAGCAGGAAAAGTAGAAAAATCTTGTCTAGCAAAAGAAGATAGGGAATGTGCGTGCGTGCCTCAGCCTCAACCCCTCAAACTAGAAGAAAGTAAAAAGAACAGAAATTAATGAAATAAAATGTACTGACACGATGGAGAGAATGGAAAAAAGTTAAAAGTCTTTTCTTTGAAAAGAACAATAAAATTTACAAACCTTGGGTAAGGTAAATCACGGTGCAAAAAGCATAAAGAATATTAGAATTGAAAAGTGGATATCATCACAGAAGTTTCAGACATTACAAAGATAACGAGAGAATATTATGAACAATGCTATGCCAATATTTTGAAAGCAATGGAATCGACAAACTCATAGAAAAATATAAATTACCAAAAGTGACTCAGGAAGAAATACAAAATATGAACAATCTCATAATCATTAAAGAATTGAACACTGGTTTCAAATATTCACTTATCACCTTTGTAATGGTTCTCTTTCACATCATGCACATATCATACATAAAAATGAACTCAACAGTTATTTAGACATTAAATATAAAAGATAACATGTCAATGCCCTTAAAAGAAAATATAAGAGAATATATTTTTTACTTCGTCATAAGTAAGGATTTCTTAAAGAACAAAGTAAATGGCTTTTGATTGATAAATTTTTATTACTTTAATAATTTCTGTCGAAAGTAACCTTAAACAGTGAAAAGGCAAGCTACAAACCAGGAGAAGAAATTTGCGACACATAACTAGCAGTGATTAATTCTGAGAAACTATTTCAAACGTCTCTCACCTACAAACAATAAAAAAGAACAATTCAACAAGTAACTAACTGAGCATGATGCTAAAAACAAGCATCTCATAAGAAATTCAAATGGCCTCAAAACGTGTAAAAAGATATTGTGTGTAAGAAAACAGTAGCATGCCATTCAATTATAAGCTAGAATGATGTGGAGCAGCAAGCAGTTTCCTCCACTACGACTGGGGAGGTATTAAATCACTCAACAGTAAAATACACAGTGAATAGCAATGTGTCACTATCCCACAGAGAGGGGCACCACCCTGCCACTCCACCCTACCCCCCAGCAATCCCACTCCTGGGTACATACCTACAAACACTCTTGGCCATGTGCAACAGGACAAGAATGTTCAAAAGAGCACTGCTATCAAAGCCCTACAGCTCTATCAGGCCTGGTTTACACAATTTCCCAAGATTCATACCCCAGCCCCAATGAGCCATGGGTGTTTACTCCGTTTTGCAGCCCTTGCCTAGTCTCCGGTCACCACCAGCAAGAGGGACCACAGGATTCATTCAAAATGACCAGATCTACGAAAGATGTACCACCAGCTACCTCATGGCATGGGGTCTGGGTAACCGTACGGGTTCCCAGAAGGGTCAGGTAGCATCCTGTGTGTGATTTATGACTAATGATAGAGACAGAGAGTGACTGGTAGATACAGTCTTTTCCCTTCCTCCTTCAGGAAGAAGATTGTGATGAAGAGCTTTTAAAGGCTCTGCTAATGCTGTATTTCTTAAGCTCAGTGTTAACTGTATTACTCTGTTAAGTCTAAATATATGTTGTATATATTCTTGTGAGACAAATTTTAAAATAAAATTTTCTACTTGGATATTTCCTATTTCCTAATTTTTCTGACATCAAAAACTAACATTGAAAATTGCCCTTCCAGACACCTGAGTTCAGCAAGGAAGCAAAGCAGATGTGATGAGGTGCTTTGCACATGAAGAAAAAGAGCCTCTACTATCCGTCCTCCCAGATTCCCTGCTGTTTCCATGTCACTGGCTGAAGTCAGCTTCTATTAGGTACACTAAACTAGCTTGTTGGTCACAGGAGAAAATAGGCTTTTTCAGGGAAATGACTAAAGTCTAATTGAGGGGAAAATGTGAATGGGAGGGAATTATGGATATTCTGATTCCTTCCAGTTGAATACCATATATTCCGTAGTTGTGAACATAACTCTTCCTGCAGGATATAGTTACACCTTGTCTAGCTTCTATAAGATTTCATATAAGCATCTGGTTTCATGAAATTAGTAACAGGATTTTATAGAAGACATTTTAAGACCTCTACATAGTGAATATTTGTGTATATGATCCCTAAAACAAAATCTCTTAAAAAGTGAGGGAGTTTGCTGCTTGAAAGGAAGAAAGAGGAAATAGAGTTTTCAAAAATGATTCCTCTCACACAGCCAGTGGAATTTTGCTTCCAACGTTAGGATAGATTTGAAAAGATTCAACCACGCAATGGTTTCTCATACCCCATTATAATGGTCATGATGCTGGGTAATTAACCAGTACCAAAGGGGAAAGTGGCCTGACCTCAATTTATAAGCATCTAATATGCACCAAACACTTCACTAGAAATTTTACAACATGTTTCTCTTTATTCTCACCACAACTGAATGAGATAGAGGTAATTTTTATCCATTTTAGAGAGAAAGAAATCAAAGTTTAGAGAAAGTAACTTACTCAAGGCACATAGCCAGTAAATAACAACTTGTATCCCTATCTGTCAGACTGAAAGTCTATGGTCCTTCAGAGGGCAGTTTGTGACCTTTGAACTTAGTGAAACTGACCATTTTCCTTGGAGACAGGAACCCCAAACACCTCATGTCCTTGAAGGAA
The DNA here is from genome assembly GCA_963573935.1 of Arctocebus calabarensis. Classification (NCBI taxonomy): domain Eukaryota; kingdom Metazoa; phylum Chordata; class Mammalia; order Primates; family Lorisidae; genus Arctocebus; species Arctocebus calabarensis. Next base: position 5,074 of record CAUYON010016845.1, read on the forward strand.
AAGCTTATTCATTAGAGTATGACAATCTATGTTGTATGAGTCTGCCAGATAATTACCTAACTTGTCACTAACCTGTGCAAAAAGTTCTTTGTATCTGTTTTCTCTCAAGGACAAGAAGGTCTCAAAATTTGGTTGGTATAAGAAGCATCTGTGAAGCTTGAGAGAAATGAAAACTCCTATCCTTACCAGGTTTGAGATTCTGACTCAGCAGGCTTAAGTTGGGCTCAGGAATCTGTATTTTTATCAAGGTGCACAGGTGATTCTGATGCATACTGGCTCCTAGCTACACTTCAAAAAACACCATTCTCTATCCTTCATTGCATTATTCAACGTAGGGAGCAATCAAAGAACAAAAGCCCTTTTACCTGTGTGGTCTTTTCAATGAAGTCTTCAAAAGTATTGAAGAACGGAATCCAATCTTTTTTGTCTTCTGGGTTGATTTCGTGTTTTCAGATAAAGAAAGAAAGGATGAACAAGTGTCACACTAAAATGATTAGGTATGGGTATTAATTTTTTAAAGTTATAATTAATTATATAGAAATGCTGAGTGCTAGTGAAGGATATGGTGGAGACTAATTGCTTATAAATGATCATAAACACAGAAGTATTTGTAATTGAAAAAGACCTCGAGGATCATCCAACTTAATTTCTACTCCACACATTATGACCTATCCAACAACATTAAAGAGGCAATGTAGTGGAGGGGGTTCAAGAATTTCTTTACAGCCATGGTAACTTTCCTATTAGACATTCAGGTGAAGAAGTCACATGGGAAACTCTCTTGTTGATATTATGAGAGTGACTCAAATACGAAGCTCAGGTAGGAGGTTAGGACTGGAGACAGATTTAAAAAGTGTGAGAAAAGACTCCAAGGACTGAGACCTGGAGCACATCAATCTGTAGAAGTTGAAAGGGGAGGAAGAAGCAAGCAAAATAAAGAGAGAGAGAGAGAGAGAGAGAGAGAGAGAGAGAGAGACCGAGACCAGTGAGTGAGGAGCGAAACCCGATGAGGATGTTGTCCTGGAAGCTGAGAGAAAAATTTTTCAAGAAGAAGGGAGTGGTCACTTATCTAAATTGTTTTCAAAAAGTCGAGAAATATGAAGATAGTTAAAGGACCAAATAATTGGGCAATGTGAAGGTCACTGATCTTTGTGACAAAAGTCTAATAGTTGTAATAGGAGAATGGTAGAAGTTAGAGCCTCAGGAAAGTTGGTTGAGGAAAGAATAGGATGTAAAGAAATGGAGACAGGGCTTATAAAGTCATTTAAATAACTTTTGGTGTGAAGGGACCACAAAAACAGGGCAATGGCTGGAGGTGTCATGAGGTCAAAAAATACAGTAGAACCTCTAAAAGTCGACCACCCAAAGAGACTACAATAACAAACTGTTCGACACGTGGAGGTGGTCAACATAAAGAACCAGGCCTATTGTACTGATACATACGTGTGGTGAATATCTGATCTATGAAGATCAGGTCAAATTAAGGAAGTGGCCAATGTAGGAAGGTGGTCAACTATGGAGGTTCTGTTGTTCTTTAAAGTAAGAGATTATTACAGCATCATTATATGTTTATTAGCATGACTAACTCTGATGTTTTGAGTGAAATCTTTTTAAGTGTCATAGGTAATATTTTACAACTTGAGGGCCATATTTCCCTCAGCAATATTTACCATATATCATTAAGTACATGAGCTACATAAATTTGCATTATTATTTCCTATATATGCGTCTATTAATTTTCACACCTGTAATCCTAGCACCGTGGAAGGCCAAGGCAGGTGGACTGACTGAGCTCAGGAGTTTGAGACCAGCCTGAGTGAGAGTGAGACCCTGTCTCTATCAGAAATTTGGAAAAAGAAAAAAATTAGCCAGGTGTTGTGTCAGGGGCCTGTAGTCCCAACTGCTCAGGAGGCTAAGGCAAGAGAATCGCTTGAGCCCAAGAGTTTGAGGTTGCTGTGAGCTATGTACTCAGGGTGACAGAGTGAGACTCTGTCTCAAAAAAACTTGTCATTTCCTTATTCCACTTCTGCATAAATCTCAATAACATTTTTAAGTATCAATCAAAAACAAATTTGTGAATGGATAAAAAGAAACAAGCTATCTATCTGTGTATTAGAGGGTACTTCAGGAGATGCTCTAATTGTTAAACCATCCCAAAGAACATTTGAGGTAAAGCTAAGTTATCCCACCCACAGCTAATTTTCAATGTGGTTAAACAAAAAGTTATAAAGATAGGTCAGGTGGCACAAATCAAACCTGGCTTCTCCTCAAGAGCAGCAGATGTTTTATGATCTCTGTTTTCTTTGCTAGGGTAGCTGTGAGTTCGCAGCATTGTGTTCAGTTCGCCCAATAAGGTTTTGTTCTGGTCCTTCTTCTTTCCCTTGTTAGATTTATTAAGTTCATCCCTAATTGACAGAAAACAATCAGGATTACTAATGGCAAGGGTGGGGCTGGGACGGTGGAACAATAGAAGGTGTAAATAAGTAAAGAAGAGAGAAATTATTGTCAACATTTGAGCAAAAATCTACTCCCTGAATTACCACTAGAGCAACAATAACTAACACTATTCAAACAAGGAAATGAAAGCTAACGGAACCTCACTTAGACTGTGAGGCCCTTGAGGGTAGGGACTGTATCTGTCTCTGTTTCTTCTAAAGCAAAGACCAACATAGTGCCCGACACAGTGGCCTAAGAATTACATAAAATAAATTAAGTCCACATTAATTTGAATTTAATGGTGGATCTTTGCTCCATCATGTATCATCACCTGCTTTAACAAGAGTACTTTTGATTAAAGAAAATTCTTTCTAAGTGATCTACAATTACTCAAGAGGCTCTCTTAAAGCCACTGCTGCTTCTCAGAGACAAGGCAGAGCAATGAAATGCTAATTAAGAGTTTTTTTTTTTTTTTACCTTTAGAAACCCATGTCATACTGGAAATTTTTAAGAAAAACTTTCTGATTAGTGTCCTTGAATTTATTTTAGAAGTTTGATCTGAAAAAATAAGTGAATTTATCTTCTCAAACATAAATGAATTTAATCTCTAGGCAAGCCAAGGCTCAAAAACGGGCTTGCAAACATCAGACAGTGAATACTTATCAGTTATTTAATGACCATTTAGTAGAGTCAGCTCTGGGGAGGCACTGTGCAAGAAATGGAACACACACTTTGATGAGGAAGGCTGTGAAGTAAACAGGGAATGTGCTGAGTATCATAACAGTTATGATAAGAGTTGGAACTGAGGATTATGAAAAACCCATTGGAGAGATCAAATTTCTCTGAGTCAGGTTTTTGTAGGATTTTGCTAGATGTGAAATGGCAACAGAGGACAGCGAGAGGGGGAGAGGGCTTTAACAGAAATATCAGTCAGCGATGACTTCATCATACCACTTATCTCTTTCTTTTTTCTTCTTCTCCATTATTCAGTGATATAGTAAACAGTTCTGAAATCAAAGTGAAGCAACATTTTACTAACAAGTCAGGCTAAGGTGAATCATGATAAAGCAATAAAACTAATCAAAATTCTCAATTGCATAACAACTTTCCCTCAAGGAATGCCTGTTTCTTTTAAAGACAGAATTTCATTAAGTACCAATAATGCTGTCGTATGTTATGTAGATATTGAAGACTTTATTATGTGATTCCCGATGAATACATTTGACAATAACATTACAAAGGAATACATCTGTAAAAGTTACAAAAACATTCTATGAACTTACACAACTTAATTAAAGACAAATATTGGTAGGTATAATTCCATACCCTTCAATTTATTTAGCTTTCACTAACTTTAAGAACATTCAAAGAAATAAAGACGTGCAGATGGAAAGCTTCATACCTAGCATGTACATGTCACAGGAGACAAAACATGCATCTATTGATATATAATTCACATCAAAACCTAGATTTTTCATTTTGTTTTGCTTTTCCATGTGTAACTTCACAAGTTAATTACAAAATTCCTGTGGAAAACAAAGGGCCACAAATATTCACAATAATTTTGAAGCACAACAACACTGTAAAGGATGTGCCCTACTAGACACCAAAGCTTACGCTTAATGGAAAGCTCTACTACTTACTTACTCAGGCTAGTGGATAATGGTTGGAGACATACGTATGGGACAGAAGAGACAATATAGGAACAGATCTATGCATAAACTGAAATTTGATTTATGACAAAAGAGACATAATTTTGAAGTTTTACCATGAAGTGTATGTGTGTGTGTACGTGTGTGTTTAATATAGCCCTTTCTGTATTTGACAACAAAAATTTGTTTTCAGGCACTTTAAAAATAGCAATTTTGCTTTACATGTCTTTGATACCTCCAACAGCACCCAAATCTACACAGATCACAGACACTCAAAACATACCTGTTCATTGTGTTATTTTTATATTTAACCAATAAACCTCCCTTGGAATGGGACTCAGACTCAACCATATTTACTGAATTTAGATATATAGTAGTAGAAACGTAGATTTTCAGCAAAGTTAAAAACAGTAATAACATTAGGTGACATTTATTAGGTACTTATTACATCCCAGGCACTAGTATTATCTTTCCCAGTTTACACATGAGGAAAATGGGTTCCAGAAAATTTAGCTAACTTTCTAGACTTTTTTTTAGACAGACTCTTAAAAAAAAGGCACTGTGCAAGAAATGGAACACACACTTTGATGAGGAAGGCTGTGAAGTAAACAGGGAATGTGCTGAGTATCATAACAGTTACGATAAGAGTTGGAACTGTTACCCTGGGTAGAGTGCTGTGCCATCACAGCTCACAGCAACCTCCAACTACTCAGGCTCAAGCGAGCCTCTTGCCTCAGCTTTTCTATTTTTAGTACAGATGGGATCTTGCTTTTTTGCTCAGCAAGAGCAGTCCACCCCCCTCAGCCTCGGAAAGTGCTAGGATTACCCTTCACATGCGCGAGCCCCTTCACAAGCGCGAGCCCCTTCACATGCACGAGGGCCTTCACAGGAGCGTCATAATAGCACAACAAAGCCTAGAACTCCTGGGCTCAAGTGACCCTCCCTCTCAGCTACCCTAGCAACGGGCACTACAGGCACATGCCACCACGTCAGACGCCATGACGTCTCTCTGCACTTATGCTGAGGCAACAGACATGGTGGCACCACGCCATTTTACGAGAGCCCGTTTCTAAGGTGACCTCCAGTACTCTGCTCTAGTTTAGATGTGCTCCAATACACATCCCAATATAAACCCCTTCATATTCCAAAATCATGAAAAAAGCAATAAAACCAATCAAAATCCCAAAACAAGAAGAAAACCTCAAATGGACCCTCTAAAAATCTACAGTTGCTCTGAAAGTTCCACAGGATAAAGTTCACAGAGCACAACCACACCATCTGCTCCAAATGGGGCCAAACTGCCACTGTACCCCCCTCTACACATGGCCTCAGTACCCACCACCCTCCCACCCCACCCACAGTGCCTGGCACCTGGCCTGGCTCTCAACCCACCAGCCCAAGGATGCCTACCCACAACATCCCCAAACTTTGATTTCTTCACAGCTCTGTTCCTTAAGTTTTACTTCAGAGACCATTTCCAAAAAACAGTCAGCCTGCAGTGGTGCCCAATGGGGCTTCACTCTCCCACCCAGCTCTCGAGGGGTACTCAGGAAAATCAGGGTCATGGGGTGACTCTCCCTGATGGGTTTTGGAAGCACCTCACCCACACCAAGGCAAAGACATTGCCCACCGCAGCCTAGAGCCATTTACCTTCACTCACAAATGTGTGAGGGGCACTGGGATGTTCTGAAGCTCTAGCTGGTCCCCCTCTGCCTCTATGGAAGCCCTTATGGAAGCCACTAGAGCCTACCTCAAGAAGCCGCTCTGGTTGACTCCTCACACAACGAATTCCAACAACCGTTAGCCCCAAGAACCGTTGAGCACGAGATCCCGAACGCGCTCCCAGGAGCACGCTCCCCTCTCCAGGCACCAGGCGCACTTCCGCTACAACTGGAGGCGTTGGGGTACTGAGCTTCCGGTTTGGGGGTGGGGTGGAGGGGTTGGGAGTGGCAATTCATTCGGATTATTCCTCAGTTAGCTGAGTAATACAGTTCCACCCCAGGCCCTCTGCCTTCTGTTGACTAAGGAGCACTGGCTGAACAATGGTGTCCAATGGGGCTTCAAGATGCCCGGGCTTCACTCCCCCACCAAGTCCTCAAGGGGTGCTCAGGAAAATCAGGTTCATGAGGTGACTCTCCCTAATAAGTTTGGGGGGTACTTCACCCACACCAAGACAAACAGGCTGCCCACCTCCACCCAGGGCCGTTTACCTCTGAGCCCTCACCAGACTCACCCCCAGCCAGGACCACACTCTCCCTAGACAAACTCTCTGCTGCTTCACTCACGGATGTGTGAGGGGCATTGGGATGTTCTGAAGCTCTACCTGTCCCCTTCTGCCTCTATGGAAGCCCTTATGGAAACCACTAGAGCCTACCTCGAGGAGCCGCTTCTAGTTGACTCCTCACACAAAGAATTCCAACAGCCCTTAGCAACAAGAACCGTTGAGCACGAGATCCCGCACGCGCTCCCAGGAGCACGCTCCCCCCTCCCAGCACCAAGCAGCACTTCCGCTACAAGTGGAGGCGTTGGAGTACTAAGCTTCCGGTTTGGGGGTTGGGGCGGAGGGGTTGGGAGTGGCAATTCATTCCGAGTATTACTCAGTTAGCTGAGTCACACAGTTCCCCCCTAGGCCCTCTGCCTTCTGTTGACCCAGGAGCACTGACTGAGCAATGGTGTCCAAAGGGACTTCAAGATGCCTGGGCTTTGCCCTCCCACCCAGCCCTCGAGGGGTGCTCAGGAAAATCACGGTCATGGGGTGACTCTCCCTGATGGGTTTGGGGAGGTACTTAACCCACACCAAGGCAAACAGGCTGCCCACCGCCACCCAGGGCTGTTTACCTCTGAGCCCTCACCAGACTCACCCCAGCCAGGACCACACTCTCCCTAGACAAACCCTGCTCTGCCTCACTCACGGATGTGTGAGGGGCACTGGGATGTTCTGAAGCTCTAGCTGGTCCTCTCTGCCTCTATGGAAGCCCTTATGGAAGCCACTAGCGCCTACCTCAAGGAGCCGCTTCTAGTTGACTCCTCACACAACGAAAGCTAAGAACCGTTGGGCACGAGATCCCGCACGCGCTCCCAGGAGCACGCTCCCCCCTCCCGGCCTGGGGTTCTGAGCTTGCCGAATGGGGGTGGGGGTGGAGAGGTGGGGAGTGGAAATTCATTCCCGGTGGTCCTCAGTTAGCTGAGTCACAAAGTTCCACACACCTCAGGCCCTCTGTCTTCTGTGGACCCAGGAGCACTGGCTGAGCATGGTTTGATGGATCCTAAAAGATAGGAGTCATCTTGACTCCCATTAGGACTCCATTTGGGAGCTAAAGAAGCTAGGACCCTCATCTCTATCACAAGCACCATTGTATCTCAGATGAACCAAAATGTGGTACTTGTTGAGTACCAAGTCCCACAGAGCATGGCCATCTGCGGTCCCTAAAGCCCCAGAAGGTCTCGGAGGAGGGAAAGCTGCACAGTGATCCCCCTTGACCTGCTGTCTCTTGAAGCATGTCTATCTCAACCAAGAGGCCAGACATTTTTCATATTTCCTAATCTACTGTCCTCTTCTGCCTTTTCCAAAAGAGACACCCACTGAACTTTGCTGGGTTGTCCAATGTTACACAATTTGACTTCTCTAGTCTGTTTCTAAAGATTTACAGGGAAGATGATTTCACAGCCCCTCTCAGCCACTCATTCTAAAGTTGAACAATCCTCAGTAAGGAACAGATTTAACACTACATATTGTTTTCTAAAGCCAGCCAATTTTGTGATGTACTTGAGAATATTTTGTTCTTCTCTTGACAATGGGCTCAATAACAAATAGTATCTGCCCCGTAAAGTTGGGAAGATTTAATTGGATGATGCATGCAAAGTGCCTAGCATAGGGCCTGACAAAGGTGACCCTGTTCAGTGGAGCTGTAATTTTCGTCAGGAACCACAATAGAAGACTTACCAAAGGCAGGAGGGGCTGCCAGATGTACACCCTGTCTGAACACACAGGGAGGATTTGGGGGATTTCTACCTGAGACTTGAGTGGTTTTGCTTGAAGATACCATCTTACCTCTGCTCTTTCTTCTGGGGGACTGGTTATGACAAGGGGAAGAAAATTCAACTTAGCCAGAAAACATGCCCTAAACCAGAGGAGGACAATTTATGTACAGTTGCTGTGGGAAATTTTTGTTAAAAAAAAAAAAAAAGAGAGAGAGAGGAAAGACATTGGAAAGAATATTGCTTAAAAGTTACAAAAGCTCCCAGGAAAAAAGAATGCTTTTTTAAGTCCAGGGCTCAGATGGTGAAGGAGGGAGCCAGAGCTTCCTTGCCTCCCCATATCCCACAGGAGTCCTGGGAGACATTGAGAGTAGGGAAAGATTGGTGCCAAGTCCATGAATGTCCCCTCACCATTGCCCATCCCTGACACTAGCCATACCTGGCACTTTATAAGCCAGGCAGGGAGTGATGGGGCAAGGGCCAGGCAGTAGGGAGGCAGCTATAGGCAGGCTGAAGCTGGCATAGCCAGCCCAGCGGATAGACCTCAGTGCATAGCCAGAGTGACGGGAGAAGTTTTAGGGTGACACAGGTTCACTTCCCAGGGGCTGCTGCCAAGTCTCTGCCACATAAACAAAAGGACCAGGTAAAATATACATTCCACTGTGATTTAAAGTTTGGACCTCAACAGGCCTACATATTGTTACATTTGGAAGAAGAAAGCTACCAGAAGTGAGTAAGGCCATTTATGGTGACATGGTGGGACCTTGGGTTAAACTCCCCATACCAATGAGACTCATGCAGGATTAATATGCCACCAATGACATTGTACAAATGACTTTAAATAATACTCAGTTGCATTTGAGTGGCAGGATTCTGGGACTAGGATTGCCTTCAGTGTAGCTGAACTATGTTAATGACTTTTCCTTTATTAATTTATTTTTTGAGACCGTCTCACTCTGTCATCCTGGGCAGAGTGCTGTGGCGTCATAGCTCAAACAAACTCAAACACCTGGGCTTAAGAGATCCTCTTGCCTCAGCCTTTTGAATAGCTGGGCAAAAACTCACCACACCTGGTTAGTTTTTCTATTTTTGGTAGAGACGGTGTCTCGTTCTTGCTCAGTCTAGTCTTGAACTCCTGAGCTCAAGCAATCCACCCACCTCAGCCTTCTGGAGAGCTAAGGTTACAGGCCACTGTGTTAAAGACTTTAAAAGAGCTTGCCTGCCCTGTTTGATGAAAGCTTAGCAGGGGACTTATGAAACCTGCAATCGGGCAGATTTATGAATATTTATCTGGGGTTTCTAGAAATGGCATCTGGATCCCAGACTTCAGACTGTTGGCAAAGCACTTGTATGAGGCCCTTCAGGGGACTGCTTCTGACTGCTCTTGCTTTGGGTTTGCCTCACTTGTAAATAATATGAGAAATAAGAAATGAGCTTTGGAGTACTTATCAATTGTTGTTAAAGATTGCGTTTAATCCGTTACTTTTTTACAAGCTGAATAACAGCTTAGAAGTTTCAAAGGCTCGATCAAAGCTAAAGACTGGGACTCTGATGTTTGAGATACATAGCTAAGTGGAGACAAAATCCTCATGGACTCATTCTCCTGACCAAGGCCTTGATTCAGCCACTTGTGAGGCACCTACATGAGTGCACATATTATGGACATGATGCCCTAATAGATTTGGGGGGACCCTGATTACAATGGATTAACTGTGTACCTGCCTTGATGGATTTGGGAAACTTCATTTGAGAGGATCCTTTTACAACAAACTGTTTATGTGCTTGGGATGGTCTAAGGACAGAAGGGTGACCCACTGCACAAAGGGCTCAATATGTGAGTTTTTGAAAACTGAAAAAATTTATTTCACTCAGGTGAGCTTGTGCTAGGAAATACCTTTTCAAGCTAGATAGATGCTTGTGCTAGCTGAATGGAGGGGGCACCGGTATGGAGAGCACAGCTGGAGTTCCAAGATGGGCTCCCATCAGGAGCTTCTGGCATCAGACAGGACCTCCACCAAGTTCCTGTGTTCTATTAGCTTAGAACAGGAAAAAACCTTAGAGGATGATGGGCTGATGGACATCACTGGTCTGGGGAGAGAGGCCAGGGAGATAGAAAATGACATGTTGCTGATGGACACTTTGGACAGGCAGCTACAGAGATGTCTTGACAGTTCAAGATATCTACCACATGGCAGGGCCCTTCTGGGGATCTTTGCTTTCCACTGACTGCACTTGGACATACCATACAATGTCCTGGGGTCACCCAGGAACTTCTCAAGTGGGTCCTGAGTGGGAACCTGATAAGCCTTTTCTCCAAGAAGCTGTACATGGATTTAGCAAGTCATTGAAATGTTCCTAAGCTCCCTTCCTCCATGCGGACCCTCTTTTCAATCAGAGGTAATGCAGCAAATAAGCAAAGCCCTCCATCTAGAGCAGAAATTGTATACATTCTGAAATTGATTCAGGAAAGTGGCATAGGGTATTAGGTTTGTCTTCCCTCTAATAAAGATGGCCCTTGGAAACAGGCTTAAGTTATGCTACTAAAAAATAGTTTATGACAGACCCTAGCAACCCTATCTGTTTTAGGGAAAAGGAAAAAAAAATAAAAAAGTTGATATATTTAGATATATTTACCTACTTTTAATGATTATTTGTTCTGTCTATAGGATGGAGAGACAATTCCTTAGTGAGAATTCCTGTAGGTTGTCTTGCTGCTGGATTTGTCATCCTAAACCTTTTCAGTGCCATGTATGATTTATAAGTTTGCAGAAGCCAGTCTCTTGGATCACTTACAGAGTGAAACTAAGAGGTTATTCCAAGATGTGAACAAAACGAAACAGAGTCCAGGTTCTTTGTGAGCAACATGGCCTTTATTCACTCTGGTGTAAGTGGGCTGAGTTAGAAAAGTCAGCACATGGGTGAAGGTGGGGTGGGAAGATAAGGGTCCAGGGCTTGGGGGTTGGTGCGCTCATTCCTTTCTGTGTGGGATTTGTGCACTCAGTTCTGTTTGGTAGGCTTTTGTGCTCAGCTCTATTTTGTGGGTCACTGCACTCAGTTCTGTTTGATGGGGTCTCTGCACTTGGGCCTATCATCTCAGTCTTTTTGGTCTATTATAAGGAGGTGGAGTGTTGGGCATGGTGTCTATGACTACTTCCTGTGGGTTGAAGTTAGTGTGGGCTGCCTATAAGGAAGAAAAGGGAGTGGGAAAGGGTGGTGTTTACCGGAACACTCTCTAGTCTTCAGTCTGAACTGGTTGATAGCCACGAAAAGCGAGGATGTTGGCCATGTTTTGTGAGACTGCCTGGTCAATAAATCAAGAGAAGAGGCAGAGGATTACTGGTCCAAAATCAAGGATGAGAAAGGTCATAATTAGAGGTCCTAAAATAGGAAGCAACGAAGGAGGCCAGGACTCGAATAAGGACCAGGGATTAAATGATTTAAGATTTTATTGTCTTTGTTTTATTCGTTCTTGGGGTTATTTTACTTTGCCTGGGCCTATTCCTGACTAGTTGACAAAGAAACAACATTCTTTTCCCAGAAAAATGCATGTGCCTCATTTCTGTGCTGTAAGTAAATCTAAGGCTTGGCAATTTGGGAGAACTACTGCAGCTAAAGAAGTAATTTGGGATTATAGGGTGACTAAAGAATTGGCTCCCTTTTCCATATCTTCCTTGAGTTCTAGGGAGAATTGGTGGTAAAAGTGAGTTGATGTACGAATTCCTGCAATGCCTGTGCCAAGTCCAGCCACTATGCCTGTTCTGAGGAATACAGGGAGGAAGGCAGCTCTTTTTTGTCTGGAAGTAGGTGGCTGTGTCAGAGCCTGAGTTAGGGAGGAATCATTCACAAAAGAGACTTTGGGGGAGAGGAAAACTCAGGTGGAAAGACCGGAGTGGTTAGCGCGCAGGTGCTGATAGATAGAGCAGCCGTCGAAGAAAAATATTCCCAGAGGGCACAGGAGAAGTTAGACAAGGGAAAAGTTGAGCTGAAGGAACAGAGATCAGGTTTCATAAAGCCTACAGAGGCTCCTGCACTGGTGAGGTTGAAGCAGGTTAAGTTGGGGGAGGCTAAGGATAGAAAGCCTGTAGTTAAGGGGCCAAACAGAGCTGTATTATTTTCTGCCAGGTGGAAGAGTTCTGTGTCGGGTACGGGTATGAGATTGGAACGATGTCGGTATAAAGAAAGGCACATCCTGAGGGGAGAGGACAGAGGAAGAGTTCAGGGCAGCTGAGAAGGAGGGTTTCAACGCTGGGGAATAAGGGAATGTTGTTGTAGGTCTTGCAGGATAGTGAGGTCTGATCCTTTACAGCAGCGGCTCTCAACCTGTGGGTCGTGACCCCTTTGGGGATCGAACGACCCTGTCACGGGGGTCGCCTAAGACCATCCTGCATATGAGATATTTACATTACAATTCATAACAGTAGCAAAATTCCAGTTATGAAGTAGCCACGAAAATATTTAATGGTAGGGGGTCACCACAACGTGAGGAACTGTATTAAAGGGTCAGGGCATTAGGAAGGTGGAGAACCCCTGCTTTATAGGGTGAGGGGTTGTACCGGAAGAGAGGAGTTGTCCTGTTTCTTGCTGATGTGCTCTGTCCCGGGTTCCTCCTCTGTCTGGTAATCCCACCTGTGTGAGGTATGTCCAGCAGACAGTAGTCTTGACTTCACCTCCAGAGCATCTAATGCCCATCACTTTGCCGATCCAGTACCTTTTTCCTTCATAAGAACATTCAGAGACTTTGGTAACATCATAACAGTGCACTGGCACGGAAGTGTGACTAGTGAACGAGGGGATCTAAGGTAAGAACCGCTCATAGTTGATTTATAAGGTATTCACAGAGATACAAGGTTTGGGTACTAAGACAACTTGTGCATTTAGTCAGGGTTGATGGGGAGGGGAGAAGGGCCAGGATTGACAGGAGGGGTAGCCAAATAGGAAAAGTTGGGTTTCCTCAGGGGGGAAGGCTTAGAAGGTGCTTTGTAGCCACAGATCTTTAAAAGCTTCAGAGAGGTCATCCCAGCTTTGAACGTGTGAGAGAAGCAAGGCATCTGGAGAAAAGTTATGGAGGAAAGGGAAGAAGTGGGGAGGAATGTTACACAGTTATGGGGAAGTGGACTCTTCAGGAATCCTGGTGAGTTTTAAGGTGGTAGGGGATAGATAGTGCTTGCATTTCCAGTGTTGGAAGTTTTTCTGTAGGACACACCTTTATTTGGGATTGATGGATCCAGAATGGGGGATGCAAGAGGCATATGGCCATGGGGGTGCTATAGAGAACAGTTGGAGGGCCTGCGCAGGGAGGGGGTAGCGTCCTGCGGGGCAAGGGAGATTTGAAGAAAACTTGATGTCCTGCCAAGTGGTCCCGGACTTTCTCTGCCAAGGGCTGGGGTAAGAGCGGGTTTTTTGTTTTTCTAGATTCATCCCTGGTTTCCTGGAGAATGGGAAAATAGTTTCCAATGATGGAGTCTGGAGAGAGTTCAGGACTGAGAATAATTTCAAACGTGCTGTAAAAGAGGGGTTTGTGAGGGGTAGAGTGAGTGCGGAGTAAAGCGATGGGGAGGAGCGTAATCCAATCTTGTCTGTATTGGAGCACTAATTTGGTGAGATGTTGTTTAAGGATGTCGTTCATTTGTTCTACTTCCCCTGATAATTGGGGCCTGTAAGGCACATGTAAGCGCCAGTGGACTCCTAGGGCTTGTGAGGTTTAGGAGGTTATTTAGCTAATGAAAGCTGCACCCTTGTAACTCTGAATGAAGTTGAGGAGGCCAAATCTAGGAATAATATGTTGGAGGAGGGTGGAGACAACTTCATGAGTTTTCTTGCCTGTCATGGGGAAGGCTTCAACTTCCCCTGAGAAAGTCTTGATCCAAACTAGAAGTCTCTATTTTTGTACAGGAGGCATATGGGTGAAGTCAATCTGCCAGTCTTGTCTGCAGGTTTGGCCCCGGGCTTGATGTGTGGGAAGCGGGGTGGTTATGCCCCCCTGGGGGGAGACCCTGGTGCACACTGTGCAAGACTAGGTTACCTGTTTTAAAAGGGAAGATAGTTGTGGGTGAGGAAGGGGAGGAGAAAGAAGGGCAGAAAGAGGCCTGAGCCCACTTAAAAGCTATTGTGGAGAGAAGAAAGGATATTTTGTGCTTAGGAGGAAGGAAAATTTTCCCTGTTGCAGGAATCATCCTTCCCATGTGGGAAGGTGCCAGTAATTGTCCTGTTCTTCATATGTGTATACTGGAGAGGATTTATCAGAGGACTGGCCTTCTGGGGGGCGGGGTTGTAAGGGCAGTGAACTGCCTATTTGGCTTCTATATCGGATTTTTAGTTGCCTTTGGAAATTGGATCTGTTTTATTCTGCTGGCCTTTACAGTGGATGATGGCCACGTCTTTCGGGAGAGTGGCTGCATTCATGAGGTTTCTAATGAGTGTGGCACTGACAATGGCGAAGCCTTGGGTGGTAATGAAGTCTCTTTCTTGCCATATGGCTACAGGGTAATGAATTATGTGCAAAGAATACTTAGAATCTGCCTATATGTTAATGGAGTGGCCTCATGTGAGTTGTAAGGCTATAGTGAGGGCTAAGAGTTCTGACTGTTGTGAGGAGCTGCTGGGGGAGGGCACAGTAGAGAGGTGACAGTGTGAGAAGAAAACACAATGGCGAATCCAGCCTTGGCAATAGAGTGAGCGGTGGGCTTAGAAGAACTGCCATCCATAAACCTGGTGTCTTTGGGGTTAGCTAAGGGAAAGAGGGAGGTGTTGAGAAAAGGGTCTAATGTTACCATAACTAAAGGCCAGCAATTATGAAGTGAATTCTGAAAAGTGTGAGGGTCATGTGAATGGAGGGCAACTACTGGAGATGAAGGATTACATGTGGGGCCAAGGAGAAAGTGGAGGTTAGGGTTCTTTATAAAGAGGATTAGGAGCTGGAGTAAACGAGGTTCAGAAAGTAAAGATGATTAAGTGTTGGTGTTTTAAAAGAGATGGAATGTTATGAGGAGTAAGTAGATATGTTGGGACATAGCAGATAAGTTTCTGGGCCTCCAGGAAAAGGAGGGATGCAGCTGCCAACACTGGGAGGCAAGGGGGCCAGTCTAGGGCTATGAATTCTGTTTTGAGAGGAACGCTATTGGGAGGTGGTTATTGTGAGGTTTCTATGTTAGGACCCCTACTGCACATCCTCGGTGTTCTGACACTGAGAGGTAAAATGGATAGTAGGGACTTGTGAGATGAAGGAGAGTGTTCAAGACAGAGAGGATTGGGCAGTGCCTGTGGCTCAGTGGGTAGGGCGCCGGCCCCATATACCGAGGATGGCGGGTTCAAACCCGGCCATGGCCAAACTGCAACAAAAAAAAATAGCCGGGCTTTGTGGCAGGCACCTGTAGTCCCAGCTACTCAGGAGACTGAGGCAAGGGAATCGCCTAAGCCCAGGAGTTGGAGATTGCTGTGAGCTGTGTGACTCCATAGCACTCTACCGAGGGTGGGGCTACATGATGGGGTCAAAGGGAGATCAGATTGAGAGAACGGAGGGGTTGGGGGGCGTTAGGGAGGAGTAAGATGGGTAGTGAAAGGTGGGAGCCGGCACAACTCATCAAGGTTGCTTATGATTTTGAGAGAATGTCTCTACTTAGTAGGCGGATGCTGTATATCTATGGGAGGACAGGTAATTGAGTCTAGAACTACTTTCTGCTGAAAAGAGGCAATGTTTCAGATGGAAGGTTTATACCTATGTATGTCATTGCAAAACTTGTGGCAGTGTATTTACAACCACATATTATCAGGCAAAAGAGGCATAAGCAACAACTATAAAAGTGAGGAATGACAAGGCAAGATGGACAGTTGCCTAGTAGATATGGGAGTATAAAATAGAGAGTAGGAAATATATAACAGAAAGAATTACTTGGAAAAAAATGGTCAAAAAATTTTTGCCTCTTTGAAAACTTCCCCAATTCTTTTGAAAGCTGAGACCCTCATCCCTGACTCATGCCATGGTCAGGAGGGGTAAGGGAATGTCTTTTGTTCTTTGTGCTACAGGAAATGTTTCAGCTGAACTGTCAAGATGAGGTGGAGGCCCAGAACCCGGCTGACAGAAGGTGATGGGTCGTGGCTATGTCTTCAACAGAAATGGAACAATTAGAATCATTCACTGTAGTTTAATGACAATACGCCCTCCCTTTTAAAAGCTCTGTGTTTCTGCTTATGTTCAGGAAATTGGGTATTTTGTGATGAATAGTCTGACATTTTTCCTTTTTTTCTGGAAAAGTAATAAATTTCCATTTTCTTCTTCTCAGACAACTTCTAGTTTCTCTGTTGTGGCTTTGAGGACAAGTGCAAGCTTTCGGTTAACATTACTGTGAAAGTAGGGAACTCGCTCAGGGTTCTGCCTTAGCGATCCTGGCCTAGACCAGCCAGCCCTTATGAATGGCCTTGTCCAAGCCTCTCATTTTCTAATTGAACACAGTGAGCCCATGGAGTTCACTGGGAAGGATTATCCAGAATCCCATGGCTAAGTATTAGTTGTACCCAGATGGGAAACCCTGGCTTCTCCCACTTTATCATGCTCACATGAATTTTGGTGCCACAAAATGGTTGCTTTGAAACAAAGGATAAATTGGCTCCTAAAACTTTTTCTAAATTTCCAACAAAGAGTAGTGTGGTAGACTTCAACTCAAGCACATCAATAATTGCATTAAAGTAAAATAATCTAAAAGCTTCAATTAAAAGACAAAAATTATTAGACTGGATAAATATTGTAAGCTGAACTATGCTCTTTTCTATAGAAAATGCCTTTAAATATAAATATGAAGAGAGGTTAAAAGTAAACAGATGAAAAATAAATACCACATAAAGACTAATCATAAAGAAGATGGAGAAGCTATATTGATATTAGACAAAGTAGACTTTACAACAAGTAATCTTACCATGCATATAAAGCAACATCTCAAGATAACAATAGTCAATTCAAAAAGACTTAACAGAGCATCAAAAACAATAAAATACTTAGATTAGCTGGGTGTTGTGGCAGGCACCTGTAGTTCCAACTTCTTGGAAGACTGAAGCAAGAGCATCGCTTGAGCCTAGGAGTTTGAGGTTACTGTGAGCTATGATGCCACTGCACTCTAGCCCAGGGAAGAGAGTGAGAGTCTCTCTCTAAAATAAAAAAAAAAAAATACTTAACCAAGGAGACTAGAGACTTATGCGTTGAAAAAATACTGCTGAAATAATTCTCCTTTTTTTTTAAGAGACAGGGTCTCATTCTACTGTCCAGGATATAATGTAGTGACATGATCATACTGATTTTCTTGCTTCAGCCTCCCGAATATCTGGGACTATAGATACATGTCACTGTGCCTGGCTAATTTTTTTGTTTATTTGTTTTTTGTAGAGACAGAGTCCTGGTATGTTGCCCAGGCTGGTATCAAACTCCTAGCCTCTAGCAATTCTCCCACCTCAGCTTCCTGAGTAGCTGGGACTACAGGCACAAGCCACAACACCCAGCTAAAAGAAATTAGATACTGGTGGCATTGATGGTATAATGGTGAGCATAGCTGTCTTCTAGAAATTAAAGAAAACACTAATAAGTGAAAAGACATCCCCATGTTCATGGATTGGAAGACTTAATATTGTTAATAAATAAATACTACCCAGAGAAATCTGCACATTCATTCCAAATTCTATGAAAATCCCAATGGTAATTTTACAGATATAGAAAAGTTATATAAGATCTCAAGGGACATGGAATAACCAAAACAATCTTGAAAAAGAAGAGCAAAGTTGGAGATTTCACATTTCCTTATTTCAAAACTGACTACAAAGCTACAATGATTAAAATAGTGTAGTACTTGTATACAGACACATTAAAAATAGAAAGGGCAGCCCACAAATAAAACCTCATAAACACGGTCAAATGATTTTCAACAATGTGCCAAGGCTGTTCAATGAAGTAAGACCATTCTTTTCACCAAATGATGCTGGGAAAACCTGATATCCACCTGTGGAAAAAAAATGTTGGAATCTTACCTTATATCATACACAAAAGTTAACACAAAATAAATCAAAGACATAAACAACACAACTAAAACTATAAAACTCTCAGAAGGAAACTTACTGGAAAAGCTTCATGATAATAAATTTGGCGATGACAGGCAACAAAAAATAAATTGGACTTCATCAAAATTAAAAATGTTTAGCATTGAAAGACACTATTAACAGAGTGAAAAATGACAACTCATGTATTGGTAGAAAATATCTGTAAGTCATATATCTGATGAGGGATTAACATCTAGAGTATATAAAGAACTTCTACAATTCAACAACAAAAACTCAGTTAATCAATTTGAAAAAGACTCTACTAGGTAATTCTCCAAAGAAAATATACAAAAGATGCTCATCCTCGCTAATCCTTAGAGAAATGCAAGTCGCAACCATAGAGAGATACTACTTCATACCCGTTAAGATGATTGCTAAAAAAAAATTTAAAAGTCACTTCCAGTAGGTAAGTGGCAAAGAAAAACAAAGCAAAACAAAACGATAAAACAAAAAATAACAAGCATTGGTGAGGATGCCAAGAAATTGGAACACTTATGTATTGCTTTGGAAATATGAAATGATACAGCTGCTGTGGAAATTAATATGGTGGTTCTTCAAAATTAAAACATAGACTTGTTATATAATTGAGCAATTCTACTTCTGGGTATATTATACCTCAAAGAATTGAAAGCAGAGATTGCATAGATATCTGTATGCCTGAATTCATAGCAGCATTATTTACAGTAGTCAAAATGTATCAGCAACCCACATGTCCATGATAGATGAATGATTCAACAAAATATGTTATATAAAGATGATTAATTATTATTCAGCCTTAAGAAGAAGAGACATTTTGACACATGCTGTAACACAGATAAATCTTGAAGACATTATGCTAACTGAAATGCAAGTCACAAAAGGATACATATAGTATGATTCCACTTATATGAGTTATCAAGACATGGGATAGGAGGAGAATACAGGGGGTTCTTGTTTAATAAGGACAGAATTTCAGTATGAGGAGATGAAAGAGTTGTGGAAGTAGATGGCAGTGATGGCTCTACAACTCTATGAATGTACTTATTGCCACTTAACTTTACACATAAAACTGGTTAAAATGGTAAATTTTATGTTATGTATATTTTACCACAATAAAACAATTTTACAAATTAAGAAAAAAATAAAGAAAATACATTTTATGGCCACATACAATTCATTCAAGTTTAGTTTAACATTTAAAAATAGATTAATGAAGGTCACCAGAATAAAGGAGAAAAACCAGTAAATAATTTAAAGAGATATAAAAATTGACAGTATTCAACACTTATTCATCATGGAAATATAAATATACTCAATAACCTAGGAATAGAATTTCCTCACCTTGACAAAGGGCATATAAAACATCCATAGTTAATATCATATATATTTAGGAGTGGAAACTATTGGGAACCAATGTCCTCTCCACTTTTATTAAACATTGTACCACAGCTCCTATTCTGTGCAATAATAATAAAGAAATAGAATAGAAAGAGATTAGAATGGAAAAAGTAAAACTATTCACAGATAACATAAATATGTACATAGAAAACACACAAAAAATCTACTAGAATTAAGGAGTAAATTTAAGAGGGACAAAAATTGCAAAATCAATGTGTAAAAATCAATTATGGGTAGATCTTAAGTGTTCAATGGAAAGAAAGGAAGGAAAAGAAATAAAAAAGAAAAGAAAGAAGGAAGGAAGGAGGAAGAAAGGGAAGGAAGTGATGCAGGACAAAGCAGCCCTACAACGGCCGCCTTGGCGCTGGTGGTGCTGATGCTGTGGCGATAGAGGAACCAGCTTGCAGAAGGGCGGGACACCTGTGCGGAAGACACTGGCGCCTTGCTGTCTCCTTCCAGTGCTCTTCTGACTGGTCAATATCATGTCGGTTTCCAGGGCCTGGGTCTTCATTGGACAGTTGGCTGTAACTGGTGAAGACTCGCGCCCTAAGAAGTTCCGGCAAAACAACTCCCTGGGACTATATAAACCCCGGAGCAGAGAGCTCAGGGGCAGACCTGGGCTGGACTTCGGAAATAGAACAGGAGAGCTTGTTCTTGTTCCTGTCCGAGCAGACCTCGCTAGACCTCGCTAGACCTCGGAGAGGGAACAGGAGAGCTTGTTCCCCTCCAACGCAGACCTCGGCTGGACCTTGGAGAGGGAGCAGAAGAGTTTGTTCTCTTCCAGCATTCTCTTTGCCTAGAGGTTTGGTTTTTTTCCTCTTGTATTTCTTCTTTCTTGTAAATAAATCCTGACTTACCACCACTCTTGTGGTCCGTCGATTCCTTCTTTGAATCCGGAGACCAAGAGCCTGAAATTCCGGTATCAGAAGGATGGAAGGAAGGAAAAGAAAGAGTCAGTTACTATGTGAGGTGGTGGATGTGTAAATCATTTCATGTTTTCACAGTGTATATGTATATCAAAACGTTAAGTTGTATACTTCAAATATATATAATTTTTGTCAATTATAACTTAATACAACTGAAGGGAAAAATCAATTATGGGACTTGCAGTTCTGGAAAGATGAAGTTGACCTATCTCTCCCTATTCCACCCACTAAGTATTCAAACCCCTGGACAATACATATAAAACAAACAAACGTAAACAGACTCTTAAATGTGAAAAGAAGAGGGTCAGATTTCTGGGGATTTCAGGACCTATGGAAGTACTCACTGCTGAGTTCCCTTGGTTTTCTTTCTGTCTCAGAGATCCACAACTTGGAGTTAAAGAAAGTAGCAACCTGGGGAAAAAAAAAACCTATTTTGTGTGATAGGCACAAACAAACAAAAAACGCCTCCAACAAAAGCCTGCTCTTCCCAGCCAAAGGACCAGGAAAAGGAAGGGATTCCTTAGAAGACAGAAAATGTTTAGACACTAACTGCTCTAACCCAGCTAAATACCACAGAAAAAAATATTGTGGCCCCACCTTCATCCAAGCCAGCAGAAGCACCCCAACTTCCTGTATGGGCCGGTATCAGAATAGGCCAAGTAGGGGACTTCCACTATCACTCACTGGAAACAAGATCCTCTTCCTCCCCTCCCATGTCAGATCCCAGGACTTGCCTGGCAAGCCCAGTCTGGGAAGGCTATGAGCTCATCCATCTACTCATTCAGCATTCAAGAAGGGGGGCCAATACTCTGCCTCAGGTGCTGGGGATTCATTGGGGAGAAAGTCCCAAACTCTGCCTTCTAGGAGTTCTTAGTCTTGAAGGTAAAGTTTGTTGGTTGAGCAATTAAAATTCAATGTAACAGAGAGGGCTGTAGTGAAGGAGAGTACAGTGGCTCCAGGTGCACAGGGGAGAGACTGTCACAGATTAGAGTTGGAAAGAAGAGCAGAAATTCTGACAAGGCTTCCCAGTGGGGGTGATGGTGATGACAGAGCTGAGTTCTTATGAATCTCAAGTAAAAAAACCAAACAAAATAGCAATGAAAGTGCTTCCCAAGCAGAAGAAATAGCATGTACAAAATCATGAAGATGTCCACCATCCTGCTAATGGAACTAGAAGTCATTCTTTTGGCCCAGGGCAAAGAGCGTGAAGGACAGGTGGAAGAAAATGAATGTGGGAAGGGTACAGATCAGGCAAGAATGTGGGAAGGGTACAGATCAGACAAGACGCTGAAGTCTTGCAGTTGGCTCTAAATAAATACTTGGTGAATGAATAAATGAAAGTATTAATGGGATTATCAATCAATCAACTTGGAGCTATTTTGAAACTTAATCTTCAAGCCCCTTGGGAGCCAGTGAAATGTTTTAAGTAGTGGGAGGGATGTACTAGAAAAACAGCAGGAAGAAAAAAATGCCACATGCTTCATCAAGTTCCATGGCCTTGCAGAGCTTCAAGGATAAGCCCCTTTTCTTCATAGCAAGTACTGCTAAGAAGCCCACTAAAGCCTTGAAGCTGAGGAGGCTGTTAGCAGACATGAGCAAGACTGTCCTTACACATTTTCAAGACTTTCAGGAACAGCCGTCATTGTTTTGCCTAGTGAGAGGAAGGCAACACAACGGAAGACTATGATCTTTCAATTACAACCTGAAACTCAAGGCATTTCAAGATAACACAATGAACTAAGCGCTCAAGTCGCCCATCTTCTTTAGTCTTGGCTAATATCACTCTACTTCTGCTTTTTGTGAGGGGTGGGCTATTTTTGAACTGGGGGTACAGTGAGAACAGATATATAGATCCCTTTGGTATATTTTGACTTTCCTGATTTAAAGAGAATGCCAAGTCCTGAGCTAATGGGATTAATGATGCTTCCCATCTCCTCCCAAGTGCCTGATTCATGATGGTGGGAAAAGCCTCTTTGGCAACTCCGAGCATGGCAAAACTAACCAAGTATATTTCCTGCTACAGCTCCTTAAGTCTCCTTCTCAGTACTACGCATATCAACCTAGATGAATCTCACGTAGTTCTGAGAAAACTTATCCAGGCCTCAAAGAGTACATACTCCATGATCCCATTTACATAACTTCCAAAAATGGGTAAAAGTAAATCATGGATAAGTGGCTGCACTGTAAATCTAGCAAGGAGGAGAAGACCATAATAGTGCAAATAATGATTCTATTTATGAAAGAGGAAGGAAGGGAGTTGTAGTAGGCTAGGAGTAATTCTTGGGCTGCTGGCAAGGGTCCGTTTCTTGATCAGTCAGCGGTTATGTGTATGTCAGCCTGACAACAATTTGTTACACTCCACATTTATGTACTTTCCTGTATTTGTGCTCTATATTCAATGCAAAAGATTTAGAAAGAAAAAATTAGAAGTTAATAAAAGAAAGAAAAGGGCTTCTACCCAAACTTAACTCCTCCTGCCAGGTGCCTGTAAGCTTACCCTCGCTCAGAGCTTCTGATCTGCAGCTCTGCCCTGGGCTTGAGCACGTAGCCTTGGCCTCTCACCTCTGGTCCTGCCTCCATGGGAGACCATGCGGGACTCTGCCCCAAGAATCTGAATACGTTAAGCAGCAGTGGAGTTAACGGACTTGAGGAGAGGCACATCCCTGGGAATCCTTGGGTCAGTCTTTTTAGCTATGGGTAACCCACCATCCCAGGTTGGTAGATCCTCTTGCCCTTAGCTTTAACCCATATCCACTCACCCAGGCTCTGCCTACCTCTCTGCACTCCAATCTCATGACCTGATACAGAAACTCTATTACCCAGCAGAAAAGTCAGCTAGGCTGTCATTCTACACTTTTCCCTCTGCTCTGCCCTGCAATTCAAATGTGATGTTGGGAGATATTGTAGCTGGATAGAGTTCTGAGTCTCCTTCTTGTCCTGAAGAAGGGGACTGAATTTGGTGCTTGGAAGCTCAGGGAAGGCTTCTATATGACTTATCTATCCTCACAGACTAAACTGTGGCCTAAGCTACTAAATGTCCTCTTAAGCCTCTTACCTTATGCTGTGGGCTTTCTTAGAGCCCTCTCTGAAAGGGCTAGCTGGTGTGGAGCATTGCACTGGATTTTCAGAAATCTGCTGCTTCCAAGATCTACAAAGAAACCAGAGCACTCAGGCCTTGGCACAGAGCCCCCTGGTATACATAATAGTGGCATACTTAATCCCTGCCTAAGCAAGTTGGAGATTACCTCACCATCAAAAAGAAAAAAAAAAAAGGTAGAATTGCCAGGCAGAGATCAGTATCATGGAAGGGTTCCATTACAGTGGTTGCAAAATGAATGGACGAATGAATGAGTGAACAGGAATGAATGAAAGACTGGCAGAAAAGTTTGGCCAGCAGCAAGCAGCAACAGGCCACAGGTTAGTGTGAGGTCTCCAGTGAGAAAGGACAGAAGGGAATGTTCCCGGGGCATCTACAGCAGGAAGCACCCTGCTTCAAGTTGACCAGAGAGTCTCCTGGCTCCGCCTTTTGTGTCATACTGTGGGGATGAAAGGAAACGTCCCCTTTTTCCCAAAATTTCACTGAAAGATCAGCTCACAATTAAGATTATCAAGAAAAATGTGTACTTATTTACCATCCACATGAGGATAATCCCAAAGTCATTACTCAATATCTCAGTGGTGTCCAGATACTTTTATATATGTCTTTTAGAGGGGAGAGGAGATAAGCAGATAAAAGGTAATTCTGTTTAGGGGCGATAAATGATTGCTAGGAAGGATGAATAGATACTTGAAAGGATTAATGGGGGGAACAGATTGACCTATAAATTATTCTCTTAGCAAATTAATTTAATATGAAACACAGATATTTAAAATGATTTGGGCCAGGTGTGGTTGAATTCTTGATCACATTACCTGCACTATACTCCGGTAACAGGGAGGGGATGGGAAGTCAATTGTTATTTTGATCTGTCAGTCAGGCTTATGCAGATAGATGAAAAGCCTCTTCCAGTGCTTTTTATCTTGAAGGGTCTTTCATTCAAAATATATATATATATATTTTGAGACAGAGTTTCACCCTGGCCCTTGGAAGAGTGCTGTGGCATCATAGTTCACAGCAACCTCAAACTCTTGGGCTTGAGCGATCCTCTGGCCTCAGTCTCCCAAGTAGCTGGGACTACAGGAGCATGCCACTATGCCTGGATAGTTTCCTATTTTTAGAGACAGGATGTCGCTCTTGCTCAGGCTGATCTTAAACTCCTGAACTCCAGCAATCTTCTCACCTCGGCCTCCCAGAGTCTTAGGATTACAGGTGTAAGCCATCTCACCTGGCCATTCAAAATATCCTTTATACCAACAAGTCATATTTTGGAGTGAAATTTTCTGAGTTCCTTCAATACACATTTAGGAGATCTTTCTCATGGGTATGTGATGCATGCCTGCTCATGCATAGCCGTGGGGTAAGATTTCTTGGGATGACATGAAAATTCGTGAAGCATCCCATATTTTGGGGGGTATAATGTAGGAATATGGGGCACATCTCCTGGATGAAGGACTCAACTACAGCTTAGAGTTTACCTTACAGATGCAAACAATGTAGTCTAATTGTAGGAATCCTGTTAATCCAAAATAAAATACACACACACACAAGCTAATGGAGATCTTTCTGAATTTTTGGAATGCAAATATCAGGCATAATGGAAATATACAAATGTATATACAAATATACAAATGCACTTAAAAATTTGTGCATAGTTAATATAACTTTAACAGGATTGAGTACTTCAGATATAAGGAGAAAGCTGCAAAGTATGGAAGGGACAATTGGCATGAGTCCCTCACAGCTTGTTGATATCACCTTTAAAGACACCCTGTATCTAACTGAAACCTATGCATGTTCCGGTAGCTGTACCAATGCAAACGAAAGGAAAATGTGGAAAAAGCTGCCCCGGGTTGCAGTACCATCAGTTTGCTTTTTATAAAGAGGAAGGACAGTTTGCTTTTTATAAAGAGGAAGGACATATACTTCCTGAAATTGCAAAGAGCTCCAGGTAACAAAAATCCCCCCAGGACAGTAAATAGTTCCTTGAGTCCAGGACTCAGATGACAAATGAAGGGCCCCGGTGATCCACGCTTCGCTAGTAGCTAAAATTCGAATATCCCTACAGGATCCCTGGGTAAAATTGACAGCAGGGACTCAGTAGTGGACATTTTCATTGACATAGGAATGACACTGCCACCAGGTGAGTGGGCAGAAGCAGTGTGGGTACCCGTGGTCGCTGCCCTGTTCCCTGGCACCAGCTGTAGACAGCACTCTGCAGTTCTGTGAGCCAGGTTGGAGGCAGGGGCCGGGCAGCAGTGGCTGAAGAACTTGTCACCATGAATCCAGGTGGTAAGCCCCAGAGAGCTGCCACCAGAGCTGGTGCTGCTCTGTCACTGACTCCAGCAACACTAACATCGTCAGTGGTCATGCTGGACCTGGGTGAACAGCAGGACCTGTTTTAGAGGCAGCAGAAGCCACCTCTGAGAGTGCCACCAGCTCTTGCTATCTTGGAATACTGGGGACTGGTGAAACATACAGGCAGCTTCCCCATGGGGAGAAGCAAGTTCTTTTCCTCTTGAGGTCTACCAAACAGTGTGTAAGGCCATATGGGCTGACAGGACCCCAGGACATGCAGAAATAATATGATGACCGATGAGTATAGATTTGCGCAGGACCTATGTGCCATTATTGATCTTATACAAGTTACTATAAATGGTACTCAGTTACATTTGAATGGCAGAATCCTGAGACTAGGATGACCTCACAGGATGACTGGATTGTGTTGGTTCAGGGTTTCTTTATTTTTATTTTATTTTGCTTTGAGACAGAATCTCACTCTGTTCTCCTGGGTAGAGTGCTGTGGTGTCATAGCTCACAGCAACCTCAAACTCCTGGGCTCAAGTGATACTCTTGCTTCAGCCTCCCAAGTAGCTGGGACTATAGGAGTCCACCACAACACCTGGCTAATTTTTCTATTTTCAGTAAACACAGGGTCTTGCTCTTGCTCAGACTGGCCTCCAACTCCTGGCATCAAGCAATCCACCTGCCTCAGCTTCCCAGAGTGCTAGGATTACAGGGATGAGGTACCACGCTCAGCCTGCTTTAGAGTTTAAAAACTCTCCTATCCTGTGTAGTGAGATCTTGGGCAGGGGACTTGCAGAACCTGCAATTGGATCATGGGACAGAGGTGGAGCCCCGATCTGGACCAAAGACTTTCAAAATGCCTTTGAAAAACTAAAGCAGAGTCTTATGACTGCCCCCTACCTTGGGGTAGCTTGATTTGCAGAGAGAATTTAAGTTATATGTTCATGTAAAACAAAGAATGAGCTTTGGAGTCTTACTAGAGATGCAAGGAAACATCCCATGGCCAGTGGCATACCTGTCAAAGCACTTGGACAATCAAAAATCTGTTCTTCAGGGCCTTGATACTCCAGCTAAGTTTAGATCAATATAAATCCAATTTACAACTAAAGAGTGGGGCTTTTAGACATACTCTTATTTGACAATGTGAACGTTACTTTCTTGGCATTATTATTAATATTGCTTAATATTTTGATGCGGTAATCGTCTGTTTTCTTTTCTGAATGTATTTATCTTCATTCTTTACATGGTTTTTGTTTCTAGTCCTTATCTTAAACATTGCTATTGTTATTAAATTTTAAGCCTTTTAAATTCTGTGAAGACAAAAAGTGGAAACCTAATTAACACATGTATATGTAAAAATAAAATAAAAGGCCGCACCTGTAGCTCAAAGGAGTAGGGTGCTGGCCCCATATGCTGGAAGTGGCAGGTTTGGGCCCAGTCCTGGCCACAAACTGCAAAAAAAAAAAAAAGAGTGGGACTTTGACCTTTGTGACCACATAGCTAAGTGGAGACAGAATTCTCATGGATTCCTTCTTCCACCCAAAGCCTTGGTTCAGACCTTTATGAAGCACCTAGATGAATGCACATATTAGGGTGTGATACTTTAATGGATCTGGTAGGCCTTCATCTAAGAGGACCCTGCTTGCAACAAACTATTCAACAAATAACTCAGAGCT
Source organism: Arctocebus calabarensis (assembly GCA_963573935.1). Classification (NCBI taxonomy): domain Eukaryota; kingdom Metazoa; phylum Chordata; class Mammalia; order Primates; family Lorisidae; genus Arctocebus; species Arctocebus calabarensis. Next base: position 32,600 of record CAUYON010016845.1, read on the forward strand.
TCCCTTTATGTTCTGAAAACAATCCAAAGCTAGAAAAGTGACCCACTGCTTGCATTGGTAGATACTTTTTCAGGTTGGATAGAGGCTTATCTTACCTGAATGGAGAAAGCATTTGAGGTTGCCAGAATCCTTCTGAAAGAACTCATTCTGGGTTATGGGCTCCCTACCTCCTTAGAGTGATGATGGACCCTCTTTTATATCAGAGGTAACTCAGTAAGCAAATGAATCATACTTTAAAGAAAATTGTAGCAAAATTGATGCAGGAAATTCATGTAAAATGGGATAGGATGTTTCTGCTTGTCCTCCTCCAGATAAGGGAGCTCCTAGAAGCAGGCTTCAATTAAACTTGTATGAAATAGTTTATGGGAGACCCTTCTTAGCACTCTAAGGTAAGTATGGGAATATAACCATAAGTAAGGAAACAGAGCAAAGCAGTATATCAAATATTAATCACTATTCATGAGTTTGCCTCTTCCCATTCCCTGACCTCAGTTAGAAGCAGAGAAGTGGAAGTGCCTCTAACTATGAAGTGCCTCTAGCAACTCACACCTCATTGAAATTTTCAGGAGTGAAATATCTGGTCCATCATTCCTGAAAAAATAGGTGTTCCATGGAAGAAGACCTAGGCCCCGTTAATGGGCCAGCCTTTAGGTAATCTCAAATGTCTGTCTGAGAAGAGAGAAAAATGAAAATGCTAGTATTTTTGCCAACCTTGCTTTGGATAACTTTTTCTGCCTCTAGGATGAAGCGATAACTACTCCTTAGTGAGGATTTCCCAAAGTATTGCCTCTTTGGTTCGTTCATCTATCTCACTGTTGGGTTTGTCATCCTTAACCTCATGTGGTGTAAGTGTTCCTGTCTATAATTAAATTTGCGATCTCTTGGAACCCCTACAGGGCATGAATAATAATAGCTCCATCCTCAGAAATCCCATGTTTCTTTCTTGCTCAGCCCTGCATCAGACATTGTGTACAGGGGAACAGTAAGGCAGGGTAAAATCTCTCTTATCAGGTACCTCCATTCTACCTTGTCAGTCCTCCCAGTTGTAGTTGTTGCTAATGCCCCTTTCCACCTGGTAATGTTACATTCTTTATTTTTGTACAGACCCGAAAGAGAAATAGCAAAGATATATATAAATCTTCTACAAAGCATGCCCCCAATAAGCAGAAAGTAACTTGATGACTGTCACCCCTCCCCCCAGATATGAAAGGGTAAAATTGACAGTGGGGAATAGTAACAGAAGTAAGGGCCCGAAAGATGAAAATTACATTACAAGTTTTCTCTTTAAACAACCCCCCCCCTTTTGCAAATTAAAACCAGAATCCCTGAGGAGGCCAGGAATCAGAGTATTCTTTGTTCTTTGTTTTAGACCACAGGAGATGGCTCAATAGAATTGTCCTGACAAAATGCATGATGCCATTTTCACTGGCAATAAGGCTGACCAGGACCACCAACCATAATAGTTAAACACCAATAGTTAAAACTCTGTATTTCTACTTAAAGGAAAGATGATGGTTCTTTAAGATGAGATTCTGCCATCCTCCTCACGTACTAGCAAATTAATACACTTCTCTTTCCTTTTCATCAAACCACTTGTCCTTGTTCTTTGTTTGGCTGGAGGGAGAAGTAGCAAACTTCCAGTAACACTTTGAGCTGCCTTAACACATCACCTTTTACATTTCCCAACAGGCCATGTAATCTTGCATGACCCTGAGAGTATCTCCTTACATTTGTGCCCCGTGCACATAACTTGCTTCATCCTAAGTCCAACCTCTCTTTTTATGTGAGGTCTCAGGCAAATTGAGCCATCTCTGACCTCTTCCATCTTTTTAAGCTAGTTGATATGAATCCGTGGAGCTGAGTTAACCACCCCAAATAAACTGCCTTGAGACTCTACCTGTTTCCATTCTGAAGCAGTCATTACTACCCAAGCAATCCTGAGACTGTTTAAACCAAAATCATAGAACTTTAAGACATTTTAATAGGAGAAAACATTTTCACTTACAGAGTGTGATCAAGGCATGTTTATGCCCGCTGGTCATTTTTTAACATGTGCATAATTAGTTGCCGCTTCAGTTGCCATGGAAAGAAAACACCACTTACCATGACAACTAGGATAGTTTAAGGCACACAGCTTGCCTCAATACCATGAAGCTTCGAAAACACTGAAATGTGCAGCACGGTACTATCCCTTGAATACTCTATTTGAATACAGCCTAATGGCAAATATATGCCCTAATACTATGTCTTTTGATGAAGACCTGCCCTGCCTCATTCTCACTACTGATGTTGTAGAATAGAAATCTCTGTGGACAGCTAATGGGATACCTAGGGTGAATTAACAATAGCCATCATTTAATTAAAGTATTTGAGAATGTCTGTTCCTGTTGGGCTTGTTAGAAGTACATCAAAGCTCTTGATTTATAACAATTTGGCGCATGAGTTCTGGCTGCCCTTGGGGAAGAAAATTGGCAGAAGTCCTTTAAAATGAAGAAAAATGTGTCAATTCTTGGGAACTGAACTGAGCCTTCAACTCTGCAAGGAACACTCAGCACTAGTATTGGCAGAAGTCCTTTAAAATGTATGTATGAGATCATAGCATACGTGTACAATAAAAGTGATAGATTATGGGAAAGGAAAGATTAGCTAATAGATCATGCTGGAAAAATCGTGTCATTATACACATAACAATCAAGCTAGATTCCCATCTCAAAGCCTATATGAAGGTTTTGACAATAATTATAAAGGAAAAAAATGGTAACATCAAGAAAAATTGTATTTTTTTTTTGGTCTTTGAGTGGAAATATATACTTCTTAAATATGACACTAAAAATGTGAGGCAAACATTAATTGGTTTGATTACATTAAAATTAAGCATTTCTGTTCAATGAAAGATACCATGAATAAAATTCAAGACAAATGCCAGAATGGAAGAAACTGCTTGCAACATCTAAAACCAATGACAATTAACATTTTAAATAGATAAGAAATTTGTAAAAAGCAACACAAAGATAGGCGGCCTAACAGAAAAATGGCCAGATTATAAAGGAACAGATAATTTATAAACAAATTAACCCAAAAGGGAAACACACATATGAGGAGACGCTCCAATTCATTAACAGAGAAATACAAATCTAAACCTCTATGAGCTATCACCTTATCTCTGCCAGCCTAGAAAAATTAGAAAGCTGGAGATTACCAAGTGTTGACAGAGCAAAGGTATTATAAAAATCTTCATGTTTTGTTCCGAGAGCATAGACAGGGCCAGCCAATTGGAAAGGAACCAAGTGTTGCTCAGTCAAACTAAATCTGCACAGCCCCTATGGACCATAAATTTTGCTTTTATGTATTATGTATACATATATGTATGTATGTGTATGTATATGTGTATGTGCAGACACACACATCTTATTTTGCTGTGCAAAAAGTGGTCCCATATATAATGTGCACCCATTTTTTTGGCCCAAACTTTCAGGAAAATGCCCCTTGAGAAAATGGCCAGCTCTTGGCTGGGAGAGACACATCTGGGAAGGGCTCATGCTATCCTGGTAAATGTGCAGATTGCACCACTCTCCCACAGCTGCCTGCTCTGTGAAGGCAGCTCCTTCCCTCTCTTCTCTTTCCTCCCCAGGTCAGGAGCTACAGCTCAGATGGCCACACACGGCAAGCAGGGCAGGAGCTTCTGAGGCTGCTCAAAGTGTGGGTATCTAAGCGGGTCCCTGGGGTTTGTGTGGGGCTCCTGGTCTCCTCTGTGTGGCTGGGTCTCAGGCCTCAACTCTCACCCTGCATGATCACTCCTCCCATGATTGAGGCACTTGGCAGAGGCTGCTCCAGCCTGGTCCCACCAGATCCCAGCTCCTCCTGGGCTGGAAACCCATGTATCTGGTGAACAGGTTATTTCCCTCAAGGAAATGAATTTTGCCATCTACCACCTGAGTGATCTTAGAAGTGGATACTTTCTCAGTTGAGCCTTCAAATGAGACTGCAGCCCTAGATGATACCTTGATTTCAGCCTTGTTAGAGACCATAAAAGCAGAGAACCCATTTAAACCATCCAGAACATTTGGCTCATGGAAACTAAGATTATAAATTTTGGGGGTGATTTTTTATGTTGCAGTAGAATGGTAGATAACTAATACAAAGGACAAAGCATGGCAAACATGCTTCTTGGCTGTCACCAGCACTTTGGAACTAAGCCTCCCTTGTAGTTGGGTGGGGTTGTGTGTGGGCCATAAAAACTCCTCAATTAGGGGTTTCTTTTTATAGTTCAAAACTAACCTTTAGCTTCCAAGTACTCTCACAGAAAAATCCAAAATAAGTCCTCAATATAGTCCACAAGATCCTACATGATCTGGTCCCTGCTACCTTTATGAACTAATTTTACTCTTCCCCTCACCCCCTCTGCCTAGACACATAGGTGTCCTTACTGGTCATTGAACCAAATACAGTACGTTTTCACTCTAGTGGCTTCCCAATTGTGGAAGTTAGGTTTGTGGTATAGTGTAGGGCAGGCATTTTTTTTGGGGGGGGGTGCTTGTTGATCGAAGTCCAAGAACTTTTAAACACAAGATGTCTGGTACCAGATAGCTCAGGGCTAGCATTCTGTAAATCTTGTCTGATCAGAGTCCAGGATTCTGTCCTTCCAGGTGCTACAGACAGAATATCTAATTGACATTTTGTGGCTGAGAACAAAACGCTTAGCAACCAAAGATTACTGTTGCTTGAGTCCTGCCCAGGTATAGATAGAAATCAGCAAAGCAAGTTAGGAAAGTTTACCACCAATTTGTAAAGTGTATGTTGTAATCACATGATGTGCTTACATGATTTCCCTTCTTTTGTTTCCCTTCATCTGATTGTTAATGATAACTTGGGGCACATTGCTTTAAATAACTAAAATTAACTTTATGCTTTATGTTGTCAACATGATTTGTAGTTTTTGACTGAATAAAAAGACCTCTGGGAGAATGGATAGGGCTGCACTTGCTAGATGCTACTAGCTACAGAGTATGCCTATCACAGGCTGCCATTGGTTAACCCGAGATAACAGAGTCTGAGGGTTTTTTTTCATGTCAGCTGACCTCAGTGCAGATCCTGGCAAAGGTAGTGGGGACCGAGGCCCCACACACCTTTTGCTTTCTCTTTGGACATCTGCATGATTGGTGACCTCATTCCTTTCCGGTCTAAAGAGAGATGAGATACCATCTCCTCCCAACAACCACTAAAGTAAACCTCAATTCTCAATCTCTATTTCCTTCCCTTCCTTTATTTTTCATGATAGGATTTATCACTACCTAAAATTTTATCCATTTACTTGTGAATTTCTCTGTTTACTCCTTCCAGAAAGTCATTTGCATGAGGACAGGGGCTTTTTTTGTTCGCTGTTATATCTCTAGTGCCTAGACCAGTGTCTGACACTTATGGCAAGATCAGGGAGGGGGTTATTATGAGAGATGACAAGTCACTTCCCAGGAACTTTTGCATTTTGAAGCAGAAAGAGGGACTCGAGTCTGTAGCTGCCGGAGAGAAACATATAGCCTTTCAGGGAGCCCCAGCCATGTCTGGTATCTCTAGGGATTCCTAGAGAAAACCAGGGCATGAAGGGTAAGGAGGGAGAATTCCCAGTAAATCTCACTTTAACTGCATAACTAATTCCCTGAAAAGGCATTGCAGAAGACAGCTCAACAGACTCAACTTCATGCATGACTAGGAAATTTACTTTTCCTGGGGGCTGTTTTTTCTAAGTTTTCTACATTTGCATTTTGTTCTTTGTTGTTTCATGCCCAATTATCATGCAAAATTTAACTGCACAATTTAATTAATTGTCAAAATGCAAAAGTTCAAAATTTTATATGTAAATAGTTACCAACACAGGCAAGCACTTGTTACTTTGGAACAAACAGCCAATTGTACCCTCAATTACCAAATTATAGGTTTAGCAACTTCTGACTTTGTTTTATATTCAGGATAGATTCCATCTGTTTTAATTAAAAAATCATTCTAAATTTGAAACAAGAGTATATATAAGCAAAAGGTTAAAATATGATTTTGTAAACATGGAGAGGAAAGCTATGTGGAGTAAAATTGAATTAGAATACAATTTATGTGTCATAGAGAGCAGATGAGATGGAGTTTAGGACTGCATTTATTGTTGCATTTAGAGTCTATAAGATTGAGAAAACTAAATGGAAGAATATGTGAAAACATTTATGGAAAGCAAAAATCAGAAAGAGAAATGTAAAGAAAATGAGTACATTGTTTAGTGGTTCTATCAATGATAAGGTTCTATTAATATATATCATGGAGGTACAAATGAGGAAGGACTAAAACAAGGACAGGTTAGCAAGGGGAGCTAAGACAATTATAGAATTCGAGTGAGGATTTAAAGTCTTAGGGATGCAATGTTAAGGGAAATGAAACATCTTCCTTGTCTGTGTTATGGTTGGTTAAACATTGGAGGATGACTCATTCAATTAGAAAATCAGTCATCCTCGGAAAACAATATGGTCACATCTGTGAGCATAGCCTTTGACACAGTGATCCCCTTCCTGCTCATAATCTCCAAAGGAGGAAAAATACCTAGGCATAAAACTACTCATTTTAGTTTTACACATTGTGTGAATGAATGAAGCAAAGTAAAATTAATATAGAATAAAATAAAGAGATGAAGTTATGAAGATTTTAACAAATGGGGAAAAATTAAAAGGCTGATCATTCACTATCATGTTTGTGGTGTGTTCAGAAAGCAGTTAAAAGCCACTTTTAAAGTTTATGTCATTTCTCATCTACTTTGATGCAAGAGGAACAAGAGGTTTTAAGAATCTTGTTAGAGAACAGTCATATTTTTGGCGATTTTTTTGCTATAGTGATTTTGTTGTTTATGGTCAAACTTCCTAACCACCATTAATTGAGCTACATCATTTCAAATATTTTGAATGAAATTTAACATGCAGATTCTGCATTGGCATGCAGATTCATAATAGCCAAGTCATGGAAGAAGCCCAAGTGCCCATCAACCCATGAATGGATTAAAACTTGTAGTGTATGTATGCCATGGAATATTATGCAGCCTTAAAAAAAGATGGAGACTTTACCTCTTTTACATTTCCATGAGTGGAGCCGGAACATATCCTATAGTAAAGTATCTCAAGAATGGAAGAAAAAATATCCAATGTACTCAGTACTCTTATGAAACCAATTTATAATCACTCACACTTCCATAAGAAGAATAGATCACAACTATGGACTGGGATGAAGAAGGGAGGAGGAGGGTGGGAAGTATAGAGTATAAATGTCTTAGCACAATAATTAAGTAAATAAGATGAGGTTTATATTAACCTGTTTGATGTAAATGCTCATAATTCTATATGAAATCAGCACATTGTACCCCATAAATGCATTAATTTATACATGATCTATGCATTTATGATTTAATAAGAAAAAGATTGGCATGCAGATGATTCTTTTAAATTCTGCTATATTTCAGTCGAATCATATATTTAGGCTTACCTGCCAAATGAAAGTCCAAATTTAAAAAAAAACTATATATACATTATCTACATTTATGTCTATAGGCAGTCCTCAAGTTACAAACATCTAACCTCCATACAACCTGCACTCAGGAATAGAGACTATTACACATAATAGGGAAATGTGCCTGTTCCAATGTACATACAAATTCAATGTAAGAAGAAACCTTCAGAACCTATCTCATTCATAACCTGGGAACTGCCTATATTATCAACTGATAAGCAAAAACTATATCGCTACTCATAAATTCATGCTTTTGCATTATTTGTGAACCTTAAGTCCCTTTCTTCTCCGCCAACTTATTAGTAACATACAAATTAGGCTAACAGCTTCTCCATTTTGTTTAACTCCAGAAAAATATCTCAGACGTCTACTATACATAAAACAATGCATTTTGTCAGGAGCATTTATTTCATCAGTGATATTTCAGCAGTAACACATTAGAGATATTTAATGAGAGAAATACATTGTTCATTAATAATAGAATTGCAATTATACATTTAACAGTTTTATCAATAGATTGGGGAATTTGGTACTTACACATTAATCAAATGAAATGCACCATTCTTTATCTTTTTTTCACCTTCTAGTATCTAGTCAGAAGAAGCTATTTTTAAATAGGAAGGAACATCATTTTTCAAGACCATTGACATCATGTGTTCTTTCTGTGTCTGCATCTCACCTTCTTTTAAATCCCACTCAAATTTCACCTCCTTAATTAAACCCCTCACTCTTTTTGTCTAAAACCGAGTGTCAATGGAAAACAACCCAACTCTGTAAAATAAAGAGGTTCATTGTGAGCCGAGTTTGAGCCACATCTGAGAAGGCTTGAACAAGTGGATTCACTGAAGTTGGGTTTTAGTTTGGTTTTATCCATTTCAGGGAGGCAGGGATCACACATAAAGTTCCAAATCCATATATGGAATGGATACATTAGTTTGCCCCTAAAGGTGGGCTATCTCAATGTAGAGTGGGGTGTGAGTTACAAGTAATAGGTAGGTTTAAACACTCATTCATTTGTAATTGGTTAAAGGGAATAAAGATTTGTCTGAAGGTGCAATGTTTTAACTTAAGAAAGTCTGACAATTAGAAACAAGTCACTGGCCATATATCCAGACTCAAGTAAACTGTTACATAAATTGAGGACATGCAGGTGCGTATGGGCCTTAGGCCTCTTAATGAGATACAAAGGACATCTCCAAGAGGGGAGGGGACATGATGAAGCTCATCTGAGAACCTCCCTTCTCATGGCCAGTGACTCAGTTACGGGTATCCTCTTGGCTGAGAAGGGCTTCATTCAGTCAGAAGGATTAATATTTTACTAAAGTTCACGTGAGTTTTGTCCTTCTCTGACTACCTTTAATATTGATCCTCTGTCATAGATCTTTTTTGTATTGAATTTTCTTTTTTGTGGTTATAAATATTCCCTAACACTTACCTCTCTAGCCACATTGTAATTTTGCAAGAAATGGGAGCCAGGCCTGCTATTTCATTGCTTCCTTACTGTTGGGAACACCGTGGGATGCCAGTAAATATAAACTGATTGCCTGATAGTTTCAGCAAGATCTGCACATTAACTATAAGCAGTTGTTACACATATTATCTCCACAAATTTCAGAAGACTTATAGTCAATTCTCAGAAAAACTGGCAGGAGTTGGGAGTTGCTCTAAAACATTCAAAAGTTGAACTTAAAGAGTATTTCAAAAGATAGGCATGTTCCTCATTCCCATGTTTACCAAGGCAAGTGAAGATGGGAAAACAGCAAGAGTCCCAGCCAAAGAGAAGATGGGGGTGACATGCAAACAGGATGCTACTCACTTGCAAATAGATGATTTACATTTACTTTAGGACCTGGTACTCCTGAGCTGTGTTCAACTGTGTCTTTTCCTTACCCCACCTCCTCAAACTCACTCACATATATTACATAGCAAAGGTTACTTTGATAGCTACCAAATACAAAACTTCAGTCTTGCTTGGATTGGTTTATCATTAATTCAGAATGTCAAAATTAAGAATTTGTAATGTTTGACTACAGAAGAAAGTTCTGGCTAGTCAAGCCTAAACATCTCCTGAGGAGCTTGACTTCATGGTTCCCCCCTAAAGGAAAATGACAAAGCCCTGCCTAATGTCAGCCTCAAGGAAAAACTTCAGAACCAGGAAGAAGGATTTATAAATTCTTAAAATTGTCCTCTGTTTATACTTTAATTTTCCAGAATCAACAATTCTTTTAAATTCTTCTCAGTGCCTTAACCAGAGTGTTTCCATCTTGAAAGCATTAGGTGAAACTGCTACTGGCTGGAAAACACAAACAAGTTTCAGTTCTCTCAATCACTAAGAACCAGAGAGCAAGGCCCACCCTGCCTGGAAAGTAAGCAATTAGCTTTTTGACTTTGTGGGGCTAGGAGAAAATAGTTAATGAACTTGCTAGTAATCACTGCCTACTGAGGAGTTTGCTGACTCCCGATGCTCAAAAAGCACATGTGAGTGGTGGAAGCTCTCTGTCACTCTGTTTTAATATTTCTGGATCTCACCAGTAATAAATGACTTGATGGTCTATGAGAAAACATTCAACATTAACAAGCATCTTGAAATCTATAAACTACCCAATGCTTGCAAACAATAGGGCCCTAAAAAGTAGTGCCTTTAATACAAACGTTCAAAACTTCTTTGGAACCTGATTGCTTTATATTCAATGGGGTGAAATCAGCGTCACATTATTGGACACTGAGTTTTGTCCTTTGCTTACATGAACATACTATTTATTCACACCTAATACGTGAAAATGGGTTAATGTGAAACACTGGACTGGGGGACTGGATAATGTTCAGTGTCAGACACGAGAAAGGAAAACGATTCCCTTTGAATGTTGTCAAATTATGTGTTTCCCTACTGATGTGGTAAAATAAGCTCTCATTTAGGTGGCCCCTCTGGATAATGTTGCATACTGGTTTGTTGTTGAACATGTACATATCTCTTTCAAATCTAATTATCTGTTTATTTAAACTAGTCTTAGCTCTGGTCAGTGGTGAAATGTGAAGGACTAATTTTAGCAGATGTTTGAAATCCCCTCTGTCTTGAGCTCTGTGGGGAGCCCCTACACAAGAGCCCTGTGTAGGACGAGGGTGGAGGGACTGGAGGTCAGGGTCATAGGTAAGTCAGCATCAGCTTCCAAGGAGTGGAAGCAGACTCAAATCAGAGGCTGGCCAGGGTCTGGTCCTGGGAACTGAAAAAGAAAGACATCAAATATTGAGTTAGAATTTTGGAGCAGAACACAGAGGGAGGACATAATATAAGGACTGGGTAAAAGGCAAAGAGGTGCTGAAACAACAACTAAGAGAATGAAACTGCTGAGAACAGTTCAAGCATGGTGGTTAGTTGATGCCTTCATGAAAATGAGGTACAGGAAGTAGGATGTGGGTACTATTTCCCTGCCAGTTATTGCTACCCAGACCCTATCAACCTACCATTTTGGAAATGCACTTCCTCGACCACAAAACAACTTCGGAAGAGAATATGCTAGGCTGAATTGCCTACATCTATCCACGTAGCTGGACAAACAGCACCTACTGCCTATGAGTCAGTAGCAACTTGATGCATGAAGGGCCCTCTAGGCATTCATTTCCATTTTCATCTCCTATGGAACAACTCAAAAAAGACCCTTGCCCCTTTGTTCATTTCAAAATAGATTATCTGCATCAGAGAGATGTATCTATCGAATGGGGACAGATGATCCATAGCTGATTGGTGAGCTATTAAGGCAGCCTGGTACCACATAAATACAAAGAGAATTCAAATGAAGGTAACCTTTCTATGCACAAAGGTCCTTGCCAATTAAAACTTGTAAAAGTTGTCTTTGTTTTCAATAGCACAGTTGTTAAATAGGTGCTATTCCATTATGTTGAACTTTAAATTTGATACTCAAAATATTTACATAATACCTCTTCAAACTAGATGGAAAATTTCACAAACATATATATTTAAATTACGCTCTCATTGTGTGAAATTAGAGAACATGGACAAAATGTTATTTTTGTTGGAGAGGGATCCTTTCAAAGGGTCAGTTAATCAACGGAGATGTCTGTGGAGTAATCATTTGTGCTTTTTACCAATACTACCCCAACATTGTATTGGCAACCGTGTAAAGAGTCTACATTGCGCTTTTTGAAAATAGGGACTGATAGGAATTATTTTCCTTATAAATAATGCATAAGAAAGAAAACAAAGCCTTTTCCCTGCTATTTTTTCAAGTACTTTATTCTAATCATTTTGGAACAATTGAATATACATCATCTTTGCCTTCTTTCATGATTATAAAAGCAATACATATCCATTATAGAAAAATAAAATATTTAAAAAACAAATTAAAAACATCTCATCATGCAGAGGTAAAAATTGGTACTATCTTGCTTTATTTCCTTTCATTTATATTCCTTTTACATAATTGAGACCAAATTGCACATATAACTTTATATTCTGCTTTTAGAAGTTAGCATTATACTAAGGCTCTTTTTTGTGTTATTAAATAAAATTTAACCTGATTTTAATGGCTAATAATAATATATTATGTGGAGATACAATAACTTATTTAAAATATCTCTACTATTAGACATTTACATTGTTTCCACTTTTCCCTATGTTACTGTGATAACCATCTCTGTGCATAAAACTATTGCTTTAGCATAGTATCTAAGGAATGGTGTGCATAAAACTATTTCCTTAGAGTCAAAGAAATGGCTTAATAAAAAAATAAATAAATAAAAGAAATAACTGATACACGTGGGCTCTTGATACACATTGCCAAATTATTTAAGTAAAGACAGCTAAAACAATTACTTTTCTAATTAAAAAGTAGATGATTTCTCTCAGCTTTCATGCATTTGAAAATGAACAATTATTTTCAAAGTTAAAGTTAAAATTTAACTTTGAAGCTGTTACTTGATATATTAAACAAACAATTAGCTGCCTTCTATATCCAACCATTTCATTAGACACTTATTAGGCACTGGGATTCAATTCATGGTACTATCCCCCATGAATCTACAAATCCACAAAGCTTTTGTGGAAAAGATGCAGTCCAGTATAGTTTGTTACAGAAAAGGGAATGGAACTATAATTTTTAAGATATTGTAATTTTATCTAAAAATGACATGCAGGAAACAGACATTCGCTTAGGAGGAGAATCATGGATTAGTTAGTAATTACTTGTGAAACCTTAGGCTAGTCTCTGAATTTCTTTGGATTTTAATTTTCCAAATCTGTAAATTAAGAGGTTGAATCAGATTTCTAAATCCTACTTCACTTTAAAATACTATATTGGGTTATATTTTCATTTGGAGTCATCTTAACATTATGATAATCAAAACCCACCATTGTCTCATGCCTGATGAGTCAGAAATAATCTAGGAGGTCATGATTAAATACAGGAGATGCACTTTTATATATAGTGAGCTTGATATATTAACAAAATGATATCAACTCACCCAGAAACAACAGTGATACCATTATGCTCATCTTACAATTTATCTTTACATTGTGAACTTGTAAATAAAAGTTTTATTTTTAAAGTAAATTATTAAGACTTCACCCCTTCATTGGCTAACTGAATGGACCTCCTCTTGGCCAAGGAGATACCTTAAAATTAAGTTGCTAGCCCTGAGAAAGGGCTCTTCATGTCCCCCTCTCTTCTTGGAGACATACATTTGTAACTCAGACAAACCTGCATGTCCTCAGTCTACACAATACATGGCCATATGGTTGGTAGCTTGTCTCTGATTGACAGACTTTCTTAACTTAAAACATCCCAAGCCTTTAGAAAAAACTGCATTTCTTTAACCAATTACAAGTCAAAGAATCTTTAAACTCACTTGTAATCTGTAAGTGCCCCCCACACACACCTTTTGAGATGTCCCACCTTTCAGGCCAAACCAAAATATGCCTACCATGTATTGACTTACAACTTTACATGTAACTCCTATCTCCCTGAAGTATGTAAAACCAAACTGCCTCCCAGCCACAGCAAGTCTATTTGCTCAAGGCTTCTTGGGTGTGGTTCTGGCCAGGGTCCTCAAATTTGGCTCAGAATAAACATCTTCAAATTATTTTACAGAGTTTGGCTTCTTTCCCATTGACAAAATTTGGGGGATTGCATTTTTCCTTGGATCCCAAATAACCACCCAAGTGATCATGCCTGTGTTGAGCCTTACAATAATTAATTGCAGACTCTGAAGATAAAATATCCCCAAACAGCACTTTAAAAATTATGTTTTGCTAAATAAAAAGGTTGGTTTATTACAGAAGTTATTCACATGAACAATTTAGAAAACTATGAAGAACGGAGAAAATAAACATCATTTAATAAAGTCTAAAACTTTTAACATTAACATTTTGAATCAAGTCATGGCATTCCTTTGTCATGAAATAAAATTACCATGTAATACTCCAAAAAAGACAATTTGATCCTTCCTTAATATTTTGATACCGTATTAAATTTGTCATAATCACCCAAACTGTCTTTACATTTTCATCTTTTAATCATATATGATAATTTGTAGCTTGAAAAAAAATCACTTTCACTTGATTCCTAATGTTTCTCTCAGAATCTACCATAGACAAAAGTTCTAAAGTAATGTGAAACTTCTCTTTTTTAGAAATATGTAAGAATCACTTTAGTCTTCTCCTGAAGAAGCTTCGTTGAAGCTAGTAAAAGATCTGCAAAAGAGGAAACAAAAGGGAATTAAATTGCACTGCTAAGGACACAATCAACAAAGCAAAAGAGACAACCTTCAGAACAGGAGAACATATTTGCATGCTGCAAATCTGACAAAGGGCTAATTGCCACAATATACAAAGAACTCAAGCAAACCAACAAGAAAAGAGCAAACAACCTCATTAGAAACTGAAACATGAACTGAGCAGTGCCTGTGGCTCAAAAGAGTAGGATGCCTGTCCCATATACCAGAGGTGGTGGGTTCAAACCTGGTCCCAGCCAAAAAAAAAAAAAAAAAGAAAAGAAATTGAAACATGAACTAAAACTTTTCCCATCAGGACATAATGAATGACCGACAAACACATGACAGAATGCTCATCATCTCTAATTAACAGACAAATGCAAATCAGAGTCACTTTGAATTTTTTTTTCTTTTGCAGTTTCTGGCCGGGGCTGGGTTTGAACCTGCTACCTCCGGCATATAGGGCTGGCGCCCCACTCTTTGAGCCGTCACAGGTGCTGCCCCAAACTCACTTTGAGATGTCACCCAACTTCAGTGAGAATTGCCCACATCACAAGGTCCCCAAAAGTACAGATGCTGGTGTGGGTGCAGAGAAAAGGGAACACTCATGCACTGTTGGTGGGACTGCAAACTAGTACAGCCCCTATGAAAGGAAGTATGAAGAGTCCTCTAAGAATTAAAAGTAGACCTACCATTTGATCCTGCAATTCCATTACTAGGTATCTACACAAAAGAAAATGAGTCTTTTGACCATAAGGACATCTACACATGAATGTTTATGGCACCTCAACTCACAATCACAAAGATGTGGAAACCACACAAGTGTTCTTCGACACATGAATAGACTGATAAACTGTATCATAGGTATACCATGGAATATTGTTCAGCCATAAAAAGACGGAGATTTTGCATCTTTTGTAACAACTTGGACAGATTTGGAGAACATCTTCTTAAGCAAATAGAAAGACAAATATCCCATATACTCAACACTAAACTGAAACTAGTAGTTTAACAAGTACAGGCTCATGTGGGAGAAAAACTCAATTAAATTCAATAGGGGAGAGGGAGGAAGGGGTTGGGTAAATTCTCACCCAAAGGATACATTGCATGGGTATACTGCATATTTTCTGTGTGAAGGACACAACCACAACTTGGCCTTTAACCTTACAAAAGCAAACTATGTAATGTAATTGTATGTACCCTCATATTAATCTGAAATTTAAAAAAAGACTTGCAAAAGGAAATTAAAATTTAACTTTGAGAGTGTTTGTAAATGAGCACAAAAGATTAAAGACTAAGAATACTTAAGACTTTTCAGCTTCATAAGCACATCAATTTTAACACATGTATTGATATATGCAAAGGGCGGTATCATGATTATTTTATTTCTATAGCCAGAGAATTAGTATAATGTATTCTAAAGTACTGGATTTGTTATTTTGAATTTGGGTCTCTCTGTAGCTCTGTTAATCTCTCATTTATCTCAACATTAAACCCATCAACTAACACTTCTGGGTGTCATTTTTCTTACTGTACCTTGAGAATAATAAATTATGCCGTTTTTCCACTTTAAAAAAGTACTATCATCAAGACTAAGTTCTTCATTTAAGTTATTGTCTGGCCAGTTTTTTAAATAGAACTTAAATAACTTTAAAAGGGACCATATTTACTCATAATTGAGCTTTTATCTTTTAGTACCACACTATCTGATATAAAATAATCAATAACAATACATATCAAAGTGATTTCTAGAATTCTGAATGCCTCAGAACATTGAAGATATTAGGGAACATCTCATTTCAATTCCCTTTACAGAAAGGGACTTGAGGAGCAAAGATGACATGGATATGCCCTAGGTGACACAGGGGAATTCTGGCTAAAACCTAGCTCCTCACTTGCAACCCAGTGCCTTTTCTGTACTGTACTTCCTTGCAGTATTTTTTAACATTAAAAATCCCTGCAACAGGCTATTTTAAACTTTGACAAAGCCAGTCCATTTGCACCATGCTATACAGGAAGACAGATATTTTACTGCTATTTTATATTAACCAAAGATTTCTGCAAGCAACAGGTCTAGAATAAAATGTCAAAATGAAAGTTTCAAAATTAAATGTTTGAAGACAGTGCATATACTTCCTAGATATTAAATCTGCAAGAATGCAAAGTTGTAGGTAGATGAAACAACAAAGGGCAAGGTTAAGTTTCCATACTGAAAAGATAAAGAGAAAGGAAAGTCTTGTTATAAATGGCAAACTTCCATCATATTCCCCTTTCTTGACAGAAAATTGGTAGTGAGGCATATATGTCCCAGGCAAAAGAAAGGAGGCCACTCTGAGGACAATGACCATCCCGAGTTAAAGAACAGAAACTGATATTTGGGGGCCACACCAAAAATGCCCATGTTGCCATTGGTTGATTCCATAGTGAAGCCCATCATTCAGTGACATCTCCCCCAAAGAGAGCTTTCCATCAGCATTTCAATGGTTCCCTCTTAAACATAAATGGACCAGAATTATAATATATTTGAAGAAAGCTTTTTACATGCAAGACAAGACCAAAAGCAAACATACAAACAACAACAACAACAAAACTAAGTTGGGTGAAAGTGAGACAAAACAGGTAACAAAGAACAACTCCAAAGACATCTACAAATAATTTCATCAAAGATATAAGAAAATACTAATTTAAAATCTTCCAAAGGAAGTTGTAAAAGGAGTATTTGTAGAGCAAGAAAAAATCCCTTCAACATTAAGAATATGAAGTAATAAATTAAAATTTAAGTAGAAAGATTAAAAATAAAGTTAAGGAAATGTCATAGAAAAATAAAACAGGATGACTAAGAAATGGGAAGTAGGAAAAATGGTAGAAAATTGGAGGATCAATCCAAGAAATTCAATATCATACTAATGCAAATTCAAGAACAATAGGACAGAAAAGAATAGGGAAATATACTGTTTAAAAATATGTATATGTTAATCAGTTTGATGAAAATAGTTAAGATTGTATATGAAACCAGCACATTGTACC
>CAUYON010016846.1:0-25364 GCA_963573935.1 Arctocebus calabarensis
CAGTATCAAAAATACACTACTGGGACCTGATCAAACTAAAAAGCTTCTGCACTGCTAAGAACACAGTAACTGTAGCAGGCAGACAGCCCTCAGATTGGGAGAAAATATTTGCAGGTAATTCCTCCGACAAAGGTTTAATAAGCAGAATCCACAGAGAATTCAAACGTATTAGCAATCAAAGAACAAGTGATCCCATCTCAGGGTAGGAAAAGGATTCCTCCCCATTTTTATTTGTATTTTTTTATGAAGTCAAATACACATAGATTGTGAAAACATTTATGCATATGTAGGATACAATGTGTTGATTATTTTATATACAATCGCATGTATTTACATCAAACTTGTCAACGTAGCTTTTGCCTTATTCAATTGATTATTCTGTTAATACATTTATGTTTTACACTTAACAGATTTGACTTGCACCTTTGCACTATGTTCACTAGGTGTGGTTTTGCCTTTTACCCTTCATCTATCAAAAGTCCCCCTCACATGCAATTTTTCTCCTTTGTCCTGTGGTATAGTTCTGTTCTATCTTTCATAACATAGTGGTACTAAGAATAAAAATCACTTGGCAAAAAGATATTTGCACCAGAATATTCATTTCAACTCAATTCATAATAGCCAAGTCAAGGAAAATTCTAATTGCCTATCAATCCATGAGAGATAAGTAAATTGTGGTATATGTACACCATGGAATACTATTCAGCCTTAAGAAAGATGTAGAATTTATCTCTTTTATGTTTACACGGAGAGACCTGGAATATATTCTCCTGAGTAAATTATCTCAAGAATAGAGAGTTTGGTGTTTTGATGTGGTCACAGAGACATTTTCACCGAAATCATCACACCCATCGACATTATTGACACTCTCATGCTCACAGCACTTTTACTCAGATAAGCCATGGCTAGTCAATGTCACAATTTATTAAATGTCAGGTATTTCCCACCCCTAACTGCCCTATCCATAGCAGACCTCCATAAAAGTATCTCTACTCCATTGTGGGGAGGGGAAATGTGGCACATCATCCTGAGAGTAGCCCAAGGTGTTTCTGAAAGTCTTTAATGGTGACCTGATTAGAGTTAGAAAAAGCACGGGACTTAGATTTGGTAAATGTGGTGTAAGCTCTGAAGGGAGGAGATGTTTTTGCATCACAATGAGGCTATGTAGGAAGAGATGGGGTAGGAGGTGGTGTGCAACCTCCAGCACTTCCAAAATTATCCACTTTAGTATCTCCTTATCAGGCCTAAGGCTATGTACCAGAAAGACCTACCATCATACCCATCTCTGGTGTCTTGTCTTCCCTGAACAGACTTCCTCATGGTGAAACATTCCATACCTTTACGCAGCCTCACTGCAACTCAATAAAGAATTCCTTGAAACTCTCATATGACCTCTAAGCTCTTTTTCATCCATGGACATGCCTTGCCTTTTCAAGGGATACCAAGGTAGGATTCCTCTGTATTGTTTCTATGACTTTACATACAATCCCTAATTTCTCTAAAATGCCAAAGACATCTAAATTGTACCACAACCATAAAGACATAGCCACGTCTCTCCAGCCAGTCACAGATGTTTGTTTTTACAAAGATTGAGTTCTTTCTTTTTCTTTTTCTTTTTTTTATTAAATCATAATTGTGCACATTGGTGCAATCATGGGGCACAATGTGCTGACTTCATATACAATCTGAAATATTTTCATTGAACTATTTAGCATAGCCTTTAAGGACTTTTAATCACTATATGAAGAGATTTATATTCTACATTTAGTAATTTTCAATGGCAGGGCTATGTAGATTCATGTGAATTGACATGAAAACAATGTGTACTAAGATGATGAAACAAGTATTTCTGACATAATGTAGATCATTATCTAAACAAGAATCTCTCCTTACCATTCTCCCTTCCATTCCAATTCCAGAAATAACTTCAGCCCCCGCCCTATTGTTCAGACTTTAGTTCTTATTTTTTTCACTAACAGAAGAATCAGTTATGAAAATGCCTAGGCAGTGAACTAGTCTGAACTTGAAGGAGACAATATCGCTACTCTCCTATTGTCTACCCCATGCATGAAATTTGAGTTTTATTCAGACTTATTATATCTATGGATAGATTTGTCCTCTGTAGAACAGCTATATAAAAGAAAAAAGCTAAAAAAGTCAAGTGAAATGGATCTTTATTTTAATTCTACTGTTTTGGGGGGCCCTGTAATAAAGCTCCTACTGTGATCTGGGGTTCACCTAGACTGTAGAGTGAAATGTGTGTGTCCTCCTACACTTTGGTGTGGGTAGGGTGATCTGTATTTCTAGGGTGTCCCTCCTGTTTGTATTTCTAAAACAGAAGAGAAATGGGTAAAAAAGAAAGAAAGAGAGGGAGGGAAGGAAGGAAGGAAGGAAGGAAGGAAGGAAGGAAGGAAGGAAGGAAGGAAGGAAGGAAGGAAGGAAGGAAGGAGAGAGAAAAAAATACAAAAAGGCCAGGGAGCCATGTGCTTTTCTGAATCTTTGATCTTTGATCAGCCACTGTTAGTTGCCTCTACCCTTTGGGGACACATTTTGATAGTAAGCTAAATGATTATAGAGACCATTTCAAAAGGAATGAAAACTTAAGATGCAGTCTAATTCTGTCAAGGTGAACAGACCTGAAATTCTTATGGAAGAAAAAGTGTGGTCCTTCCTGTTCTGCCTATATCTGTTTGTGTTTAGCATCAGTGAAACAGAGGTGAAGGTTGAGAGGTGTCTGGTTTTCATGTGACCTCTATTTATTTGTCATGGCAGATAAAGTACTTTGAATGTAAGGATTTCATGCAAATGATGGCTACTTTCAAAGCAAATGATTTTCTCTTTAAATAAAATGATAGTAAAATGAAATTTGGCTCCTTAATGAAGATGTTGGGCCTGGAAAAAGAGTGCCATCCAAACTGGTGACCTCTTATTGGCTGTGTTAAATCAAGTTCACTCCATTTTTTTCTTTTTTCTTTGATTTTTTTAAATATATAATATAGTCCTCCTTCTGTCATTAGTGTGTGTTGGTGTCATCCTAACTCACTGTAAGTCCTCCTGCCCCAATTCTACCTAGGCTGAAGTCAACTTCATGCCTGAGATTCCTGGGTAGCTTTGAGTATAGGCATGTGCTATAATGTCTCACTAGATTGTTCTATTTTTCTGTATTGTTGTTGTTAAGATGGGATTACTCTATTTTTCCATAGGGCTTGCCCTTGAAATCCCAGTCTCCTGTGTTGATCCCATTCTTCCACTTCTGCTTCTTATAGTGACAGGTTTATAAGCCATAACCCACATTTCTCACCACCATTATCACCAACATAGAAGGAGTCCTCCTTTCTCTACTAGGAATGGGTCCCATTCTCCTATGTAGATGTGCCCCACAATGACCACTCTTTCTTTTCTGAAATTCTAGAGACCTTTCTTTAATTTTACTTAGAGCTACAGAAGAACTTCATAAAAGGCTATGACTAGACAGTGCACCATCCTATGGGTAGCTTGGCATTGTAGTTGTGGGCAGCTGAGCAGGGTTTCTAGGACCCCAAAATGTGTTCCAAGTGTGGTCAAGGGCAAGTTGAGACCCAGTGTATAACATTATGCCTCCTCAACCAGTGAGCCTGTTCTTTCCAGGCCCATACTTGGATCAGTCAATGGTGTGTCTGTGGGATTATGTTTGTGTTTGTCAAAAAGAGAGAGAGCACTATAGAGGCTGATGTTATTAAAAAATTAGAACAACATACACCAGCTTCTTTCATGGAGAAAACTCTGCCCATGCCACAATTATAGTCTTTCCCTCCCTGGCTTCTGGATAGGTTCTGTGAGTGTGTTGTCATGGTCATTGGTCTTTCTTTCTTTTCCCAGTCATCATATTTTAAAAATGTGATGCATCAAGCATCTCTGGCCCTGGTTTCTGGGATTCTAATCTAGGAAGGCTGTCACTCTCCCATAGTTTTTTTGTATCTTGACTATCAGGGTTTCTGCAGAGGCATGTTTGGTGGACTTGACCATTTTTTTTAAACCAGCATAAACAAGTCAAGTACATAGTCAACATACAGAGAAAAAGAGAATGCTTTGTGGCTTCAAGGGCAGTTAGGAGCATAGAGGGACCCTTCTAGACACTGGTAAAATTTAAAGGGCACCCTCAATATTTTTGAGACAAACTTTTGTTTGAATACTGCCTCTTTGGTAGGCAATATCTCCAACAGGCAGGTATCCTTCCTCCCCAAGCAGCGAGAAAGTACCACTGCCATATTCCTCCTGTAGTTTTCATCTACATACCTTTTATGTAACCTTCCTTGCTTGTTGCGAACACAGGGAATTGTTTCTTTTTTTTATGTTTTCTAAATAACTTATTCTTCAGTTTATCTTTTTCTGTAACTTTTTTTTTTCTTTCATCATACATAGAACACAGTCAGGTAAACAGACAACCATGACTCTTAACAAACACCTAAAGGAACTGGAGTGAACTTTTTTTCATTCTTTTTTTCTTTCTTCAGCTTTCTCTCTTACTCTCTTTTTATTCTTCCTTCTCTTCTTTCTTTTATTCCTTCCTATACCTCTGCAACAGTTTTAATACCTCAGCTAGCTAAGTTTAAACACCAAGGTTCTAGAGCCCCTCTTCTGACACTTGGATGCTAGACATACACGAAAACACAAACAGGCAGTATGATACGCATGTGAAGTATATGTCAGCATCAGCTTTGGTCTCCACGGTGCCCTGGTGTTTATAAGTTAAGTTGGCTATAGTTAGTGAGGTAGAACTGGCCACTCCAGCTCCTTCTGGTCCACCTGATGTGCCTTCTTCATGGGGAACTTGTTATTCTTTTTTTTTTTTGTAATTACATCATCGATGTGTACATTTATCAAATCATAGGGTGCAATATACTTGTTTTCTATGCAATTTGAAATACTAACAACAAACTAGTTAACATGGCTTTCACTGCATTTTCTTAGTTATTGTGTTCAGACATTTATAGTCTACACTTACTACATGTCACATGTACCTTTGTAAGATTCACAGAAGATGTGTTCCCCAATATTACCCTCCTTCCACCCATCTTTCCCTCTACACTCCCCTCTTGATGATACATGAAGCTTTTCACACTTTTCTCCTAGAGCCTCTGCCACTAGTCTGCCATCTTCGTAGAATTCCACCTAGAACTATTTTTAAAATAAGTAATAAAGAACTGCCACTCCAGATTTCTGTGATAAGGTTAGTATGACAAATCTCATCCCTCTCATTGACTCCCATTTGCTGAATTGTCACCTTTAAGGACACAAATTTTGAACTTGGAAAGTTTATTTTGAGTTCTTTGTGGAATCTCCCTACATTACTTTCTAGAGGACATATTAGTTTACATTTTAGCCACCATTATAAAAGTTTTCCCTTCTCTCCACATGAATGCCAGCTTGAACTCCATTTGATCAAGCAATCCTATTATTGGGCACCTACTCTGAAGGAAATAAAAGTCATTTTCCCATAAGGACACTTGTAGTAGAGTGTATCACTGCACCTGCATATTTAGATTCAGGATTTTGTGATGTGGGCTACTGTGACAGGGTTAGATGACATCTCAGAGTAGCCATGAAATTGACATTCTGTGATAATTAGGGATCATGAGTATGTCTTCATGTGTTTGTTGGCAATTTGTCTGTCTTAATTCATAGAAGTGACTGCTCATATCTCCTGATCACTTATGCATAGGATTGTGGGCTCTTTTCTTGTTGATTAATTTGATCTCTCTGTAGATTCTTGTTACCAGTGCTTTTTCAGGTTCCTGGTATGTAAATATCTTCTTATTCTGAAGGTTCCTTTTGCATCAATTATTGTACCCTAATTTATGCAAAATATTTTATTATTAACTCATATATACATAGATCATGACATGAAACAAACAACTTATCAAATCTTTGATAAACAAACAAAAGCATATGCTTGGGGAAAGAATCCCTATTCAATAGATGGTTCTGGGATAATTGAATATCCACATATAAAAGACTGAAACTCGACTCTCATCTTCTTCCACTCACAAAAATTGATTAAAGATGAATAAAGAACCTTAAGCTAAAGGATGAATTAATTAAAATCTTCAAAGAAATTGTGGGGAAAACACTTGAAGCTATTGGACTGGGGAAAGACTTTATGAAGAAGACTTCTGTGGCAATACCAACAACTACAAAAATAAACAAATGGGACTTAATTAAACTGGAAAGCTTCCTTACAGGTAAGGTGACAACAACCAAAGCAAACAGCCAATCCTCACATTGGGAAAGGATATTTGCATATTTTGAATCAGAGATAACCTTGATAACTGTAATTTACAGATAATTCGAGTTAATCCATGTGAGAAAAGCCAAGAATATCATATGTCAATGTTCCAGAGAGATGAGTAGAACTTTCTCTAAAGAAGATAGGCAAATGGCTAACAACCTTATGAACAAATGTGCATCATCCCTAATTATTAGAGAACTGCAAATAAAACTACGCTGAGATACCACATAACCATAGTGAGAATAGCCCACATCACAAGTCTCAATACTGTAGATGCTGGTGTGTATGTAGAGAGAAGAGAATACTCTTACACTGGTGGTGGGACTACAAACTAATACATCCTTTATGGAAGATGGTATGAAGAACCCTCAGAGAACTCAAGCTAGACTTCCATTTGATCCAGCAATCCTATTATTGGGCATATAACCAGAAGGAAATAAAAATAATTTTACCATAAGGACACGTGCACTAGAGTGTATCACAGCTCAGTTTAGAATCTCCAAAATGTGGAAACAGCTTAAATGTCCACCACACGAAGAATGGATTAACAAGCTGTTGCATATGTACACCATAGAATACCCTTTTGTAAAAAAAAATGTAGATTTTCTATCCTCTGTATTAACCTGGATGGATGTGAAATACATTATTCTAATTAAAGCCTCCCAAGAATCGAGAAATAAAAATGGTAAGTACTCAATTCTGATGTAACAACAATTAATGTTCTAGTATATAGTCAGTGTTGGGGATTGGGAGAACTGAGAGGGGAAAAGGGAAGAGAGGGAACAAAAGGTGTGATACACCTTTTGGGGTGTGACACAAATACACGTGGGTCCTTATCCTACAAATGTAATCAATGCAAGCTGGTTATGTGTACCCTCAATGAATCCCAAACAATAAATAAACAAACACACAACAATAAGAAAAAGGAATTGAATATCCTTGGGTAAAATAAATTTAATTTTAAGACTTCAAACAATACACATTTCATAAGATATGATGGGAAAATTCTTAACACTATTGGACTGAAAAAATTTTTAAGAAGAATACCTCATTGCTATTTGCACCAATATCAAAAATAAATGAAAGGGAACGATAAACTAAAAATCTGATGCATACATCTATGCAGATTTTTAGTTTATCATTGAACACAATTCTCTTAACACTGTGATTAAGTAAATGAAGTGAAAGCTATGTTAATTAGTAGGATTTAAGCACTGCAAATTGTACAAATAGTCATCATATTGAATCCACAAAGTCATAAATTTATTCATGATCTATGTATTTAGGATGAAATAAAAAACTCTGTTGCACAAATTAGAGAACAATAATTGAAGCGAAAAGAACCTTCGGAGCAAGAGAAGAAATTTACATACCATGAATCTCAAAAAGCACTGGTAAGTAGAATCTACAGAGAGCTCAAATTAATCAACAACAAAGAGCAAACAATCCTATGTATAAGTGGTCAGGAGATATGAGCAGAAACTTCTATGAATTAAGACAGACAACTTGCCAAAAAACAAATGAAGACATGCTCATTATTCTAATCATTAGAGAAAGGCAAGTTATGACGATTCTGAGATGTAGTCTAACCCAGTCATAGTAGTCCACATCACAAAAGCCTGAATCTGAACCTTCTGATCCTGGCATACATGGGGAGAGAAGGGAAAACTTTTACATTGGTGGTTGAATTGTAAACTAATATGACCTCTAGGAAAGAAATGTGTGAAGAATCCTCAAAGAACTAAAAATAGATTTTCCAGTTCTACAGCAGTGTCCTTAAAGTTCACGAAACTGCAAATGGGAGTGAATGACAAAAATGAGAGGAGTCATTCTATTCAAATTAAGGAAGTCTGGAAATCCATAGAAATATGGATGACTAGTAGCAACTCTTGACAGATAACCCAGGAGAAAATTTGGATTAAGTTTTATGCATCATCAGGAGGGGAAGGGAAGAGTGAGGATAAGTTGAAGGAGGGCATTCAGTGGGACCACATCTACCATGAACCTTACAAGGGTACATGTGAAACGTAGTAAGTGTAGACTATAAATGTCTGAACACAATAACTAAGAAAATGCGGTAAAAGCCCTGTTAACCAGTTGGTTGTTAGTATATCAAATTGTATTGAAAAAAAGCACATTGTAACCTATCATTGCATTACTGTAGACAGCTATGATTTAATTAAATAAAAAGAAGGAATAACATGCTAACCCTCACAGAAGGCACATCTGGTAGACATCAGGAGTTGGAGTGGACAGATTTAGGTCACTAAATGTAGCCAAAGAAAACTGGTAAAACCCAGGGCACACATGGAGACACAGGCTAATGCTGACATATATTTCACATGGATGTCATCACTCCCTGTCTATGTTTGTGTGTATCTCTAGCATCCAAGTGTCAGAAGATGGGTGCTAGAACCTTATTGTTGAATCTTAGCTCTGGTGTTAAAACTGGCTGAGGTGTAGGAAGGAAGAAACGAAAGAAGAGGAAGAAAAATATAGAAGAGAGATAAAGAGAGAGTTTGAGAGAAAGCTGAAGAAAGAAAAAAGAGACAAAGTTTATTCGAGATTCTTTAGAAGTTTATTAAGATTCATGTTTGTCTCTTCACCAGAATGTGTGCTATATGTGGAGAAAGAAAATAATAAGTGACAGAAACAGATAAAACTGAAGAATAAGTTATTAAGAAAACATAAACAAAAACATTTTCTTGAAGTAGCAACAAACAAGGAAGTTTACATAAATGATATGTAGAGGAAAAATACAGGAGGAATATGGCAGTGGTACATTGCCTCTACATGGGGAAAAAGGATACTCGCCTATCGGAGAAACGTAGCAAAGAGGAAGTCTTCAAACAAGAGATTGTCTCAGAAACACTTGGGATGCATGTTAAATGCTTCCAGAGTCCAGAATGGTCCCTCTAGGTTCCTAACGCCCACTGAAGCCATAAAGCATAGTCTTTTTGTCTATATCTTAATTATACAGAGTTTATGAAGAGGCAAGTTCAGTGGGCCACTGAAATAGTCTAGTCCACCAAACCTGTCTCTGCATAATTCCTGACATAGTCAAGATACAGAAAAAAATAAGAGAGAGTGATAGCCTTGCTATCCCAGAAGCCATGCCCAGAGATGCCAAACGCTTCACATTTTTAAAATATGATGACTAGGAAAAGAAAGAAAGAGCAATGGCCATGACAACACATTCACAGAGCCTGTGCAGAAGCCACACATGGAAAGCCTATGACTGTGGCAGAGTTGTCTCCATGGAAGAAGCTGGTGTGTGCTGTTCAATTCTTTAAACAACATCAGCTGATAGAGCACTCTCTCTCTCATTTTGACAAACACAAACATAATCACACAGACACACCATTGACTGATCCAGTTATGAGCCTGGAAAGAACAGGCTCACTGGTTGGGGAGGCATCATGGTGAAAACTAGTCTCTGACTTGCCCCTGGCCATACTTGGACCACATTTCTGTGTCCTAGATTCCTGCTAAGATGCCCACAACTGCAATTTTAAGCTACCCAGAGGATGATGCAGTGTCCAGTCATGTTCCCCTTTGAAGTTCTTCTTTATCTCTAGGTAAATGTAAACAAAAATCTCTAGAATTGTAGAAAGGAACAGCGGTCTCTTTGGGGCATATGTACATAGGAGAATAGCACTCATTCCTACTAGAGAATGAAGGAGGCATGTTCTGCCCAATCACTGAGTTCTTCCATGTTGGTGATGGTGGTGGTGAGAAATGTGGGTTATGAGTATAAACCTGTCACTTAAAGAGGCAGAATTGGGAGAATGGGAACAACACAGGAGTCCAGGAGTTCAACGCCAAGCTCTGAGGAATATAGAAAAACCCCATGTCAAAAACAACAAAAAAGAAAAATAGAAAAATGTAGCCAGGCATGGTGGCACATGCCTATAGTTACAGCCATGCAGGATGCTGAGGCAAAACGTGGACTTCACCCTAAGTAGAATTGGGGTAGGGGACCTTACAGTGAATTAGGATGACATCAACACCCACTAGTGACAGAAGGAGGTCTGTATTATAAAAAAACAAATAGAAAGAAAGAAAGATAATGAGTGGAGTGAACTTGGTTTGACACAATCAATAAGAGGCCACCGGTTTTGATGTGACTATTTCCCCAAGTCCACCATCTTCATGAAACAGCCAAATTGACTTTACTATCACCTTATTCAAGGAGAAAAACATTTGTTTTGAAAGGAACCATCATTTGCATTAAATCCTTACATTCAAATTACTTCATGCACCAAGACAATAAATAGAGTTCACATGAAAGCCAGACAATTCTCAAATTCCACCGCTATTTAACTGACTCTTAACATAAACAAATATAGGCAATGCTGAAAGGACCAAACTCTTTCTTACATCAGAACTTCAGGTCTGTTCACCTTGAGGGAAGTAGACTGCATCTTAAGTTTTCCATTCCCTTTGAAATGGCCTCTATAATGTTATAGCTTACAATGAAAGTGTGTTCCCAAAGGGCAGAGGCTACTAACAGTGACTGATCAGAGATTCAGAACCCCTCTTGCTACACAACTCATGGTTCTCTGGAATTATTTTTTTCTTCTTCCTTCCTTCTTTCTTTTTTTCCTTTATTTATTCCTTTCTTCCTACCTTCCCTTCTTTCTTCCCCTTCTTCATTTTTTCTTCTATTTCAGAAACACAAACAGGAGGAATACCGTAGAAGAGCAGATCAACCTACCCACACCACTGGATAGGAGGACACATATTTCACTCTCTAGTCTAGGTGAATGGCAGATCACCATATAATCATTATGACTGGGACTCCCAAAACAGTAGGATTAAAACTAAGATCCATTGTACTTGTCTTTTTATATAGCTATTCCACAAAGGGAAAATCCATCCATAAATACGATACATCTGAATAAACCTCAAATCTTGGGTGTGAGGGAAGACAGGAGGAGAGGAAAAAGTTCCCAGATTTTTCCCTTCAAATTCAGGGAATATAAGTGTCTAGCCATTTTCCTAACAGATTCTTCTCTAAATAGGAAAAAAAAATAACTAAAGCTCAAACAATAAAGTTTGGGTTGAAGTTATTTATGGAATAGAAATGGAAGGGAGACAGGTAAGAAATGATTATTTTCCAGATAATGATCTACATTACTTCAGAAATTCTTATTTCATCATCTTAATGCACATTATTTTCATGTGCACTCACATGAATCTTCATAGGCCTGCCATTAGGAAAGAACTCAATCTTTGTAAAACAAACATATGTGACTGGCTAGAGAGACTTGGTCATGTCTTTGTGGTTGAGATACAGACAGTTGATTTTGTCATTATAGGGGGATGAGGGTTTATATCTAAAGTCATAGAACCAATAAAGAGGAATCCTACCTTGGTTTTGAAAAGGCAGGGCATTTCCAAGGATGAAAAACAGCTTAGAGGTCAACACCTTCATAGTGTTAAAGTGAGGCTGCGTAAAGGTATGGGATGTTTTACCATGAGGAAGTCTGTTCATGGATGACAAGCCACCAGAAATGGGTGTGATGGTAGGTCTTTCTTGTATGTGCCCTTAGGCCTGAACTCCACCCTGTTCTGCTTGCTCAAACAGGATTATTGGCCAAGTTCAAATGCCATTGTGTTACTAGTTGGAAATATTCCTGTTTCTCCAGAAATACAAATTTAGATAGAACCCAAAGTTATTTATTAACAGACAGAGGCATGGAGATGTTCAATGATGTAAAGGTGCCTTTTCTGCCTCTCATCACAGCATTGGCCCTCTATCCTGTTTTCTTTCCTCATTCAGCATATTTTGGAAGTCATCCTGTGAGATGCTCCTGCTCAGTGGCCACCCTTTCAACTCTTCAGCTCAACTCTGAAAACGAAGATGTGTTCTAGTCAGTCTTTGTAACTGGTGTGGGGGAATAGGGAGTGTGAGTAATGAGAGTAAAAGAGAGGGGTTGAGGTGAATCGTAGACCTAGGTAAAATCCAAATTTGTAGTTAAGCCCCTCACATGAGAGGTGTGCAATCTACCCCTTGTGTCCTTTAGCACAGAGCTTCGCAAGCACTCTAATCTTCTCCATTCCACTTTATTCTACCATGAATTGGAAATTTATTATATTGGTTACAATGAAAGTTACAACTTAATAAATCTCTGCGTATTTTTATTTTAGTATTTTTTGTTTTTTGGTGATATATAATTTATTCTTTCAGCATTTTTAGGTGGAAAAGATGATATGTAGATGTTACTACAAGATACAACAGAAAGTCATATCCCATATATGTGGCTCTGAACAGCAGTGGCATGGTTCTAAACAAATGTTAGACAAGAGAGCTTCATATGGGAAAACCCAAAGGTTAATAATTTAAACTTTCATGAGGCAAGATATTTTAATTTAAAACACTAAAAAATAGGACCATCAATGAAATAGAAAATCAACTTTCCAAGCACATCAAAACAGTTATAGCGCAAACAAGAGGTAAATTTACATCTGTGATTCCAACCCTCTGGCAGCTGGCCAGGCAGGGGCCCAAGGCCACCCCACCTCCTGGGGCTTCGTGGCCAGGTGGCTTGGTGAACTTTTGTCCTTGTTTCCACATGTTGTGCTGGAGAGGGGCAGTGAGTGGCACGGGGTCGTGTGTTAATTATGATGGCAGCTGCTCACACTAACAAACACAGTGGCTACTCTAACTTAGGGTCACAGCTCTTGCTCAACTGGACCTGCTGACACTGGCCCCCTGGAGAAGGAGTGCTAAATCTCTGCTTATTTTTCAAGTATTTTTTTGTACCTCTTAATTTTTCTGTTTTGAGTCATGTTAATGCAATTCATCCCTAAGTAAATCTATGACTTGAGGAAGAAGAGAATTTACAATAGTTTATTGACACCCATGGCCGGCTGATGAGATAGCTTGGCCTATCTACCACTAACACTATGTGGGAATGTAGGAATAGCTATCTGCTTTAGCATCATCTCTGTTAAAAAGGAGACATCCAGCTCGGCATCTGTGGCTCAATTGGCTAGGGCGCTAGCAACGTAGGCTTGAGAGGGTGGGTTCAAATCCAGCCCGGGCTGCCAAACAACAATAATGGCTGTTGTGGCCATTATGACCAGGCATTGTGGCAGGCACTTGTAGTCCCAGCAACTTGTGAGGCAGAGCCAGGAGACTCGCTTGAGCCCAGGGATTAGAGATTGCTGTGATGACACAACACTCTATCCAGACAGACAGCTTGAGTCTCTGTCTTGAAAAAAAACATAAATAAATAAATAAATAAATAAATAAATAAATAAAAGAAAAGGAGACTTCCATGCCTGAGGGTTCAACATTGGTCTGGGGGAGCAATGTACCTTCTACTAAAATCCTACATCACCAGATTAAACTGTGACAAACACAAGAGCTTGGGACAACAGAAAATATGTATGAATCATAGGCTTTTGGCACATACAACACTGGTCAGCTCAATCCCTTGCAGTAGGAAACAAAGATGATTACATAGTGACCTCCCTTTTTCATTAATGAGGTGAGTTTTCAACAATAAAAAAATAGATACACCATAAAGAAATAAAACAAAAACAAAAACAAAATACTACTACCTAGCAAAGTGAAAATACAAACTAGTTCAATATCTCAAAGTGATCACAATAGATCTACTACAAAAGGCAATTGTTGAAATGTCAACAATTTCGATTATGGATGACAGGGGACGGCTGCATGGTGTGGATTTGTACCTGTCAGGCCTAGGGTCGCCGCCTGCCAGGACCGCCACCTGGCTCTGATCTGTGTACCATGTCTGCCACTCACAGTGGCCAGGAACTCCATTCTGCTGGGACCCCAGCACAGCCGATTGGTGCCCTGCTGGGCCTTTCCTAGCCTCCAGCAGCAGTGAGAAACTCCCCGAAACCCCATGATTAGCACCTTTCTGGACCTTGGTCCTCCACTAGCAGCTGCCAGTAACTCCACTGGGACTCCCGCAACCACGATTGGTACCCCGATGGCTTTAGCCTGCTGCCAGGAGCAACCAGGAAGTTCAATGGTACCCCCATGCTGGGCCTTCACGTGTTGCCCACACTAGTCAGGTAGTCCGCGAGGTACCTGCCAGGCCACCACCTGCCTTCTGTGGCCATGAACTCTGGGAGCCGAAGAAACCACCACCTCTCTTGCCCTCTTTGCCTCCACACAGGCCCCACCTGTCTGGCCAGGGACTCAGGAGGCTGCGAGGCCTGTGTCCTCCCTCCAGAACTCTCCTATGATCCTCAGACTGCTGGAGGCACGAACTCCCTTTTCATAGGCCACCTGATGCCCATCCTAGGCCCTGCTGCTTGATCTGGGCTTGCCACATTCCGGAGCTACTTTCATAGAAGTCCCTGGTGGGGCAGTCCTAGAGGAGTTACACAGGGTTACTCCCTACAAAGATCCAGCAACAACAGAGTGATTCTTCCAGGGTCTGATCTGGAGGAGACACCTCCTCAACTAAGAGGATGGTCATAGGCAACAGTGAAAAATAATCATGAGGTGGAATCAATAGAAAACTCTGGCAATATGAATAATCAGAGTAGATCAACTCCTGCAAGAAATGACAAGGTAGGTAGAGCATAAGATCCCTTGCGCTACCCCAAGGGATTGCATCTCCAAGCAAATGGATGAGATGTCAGAAATCAAATTCAGAGTCTGGATAGCACATAATATCAGCAGAATGGAGGAAAAGATGGAATTAGAATTGCAGGCAGCAATCCCAAAGATGACTCAACCACATGTCTCAAGAATTGATTGAAATCAAAGACAAAATGACCAAAGATTTTGACACATTGAGGCAAGAAGTAGTAGCCCTTAAATATTTGAGAAATACAGTAGAATACCTCAGTAACAGAATGAAGCAAGCAGAAGAAAGGATTTTTGACATGGAAGACAAAGCTTTAACTTTTTCAGTTACTTAGTTTTTTCTTTCACCACACATAGCACACATTCAGGTGAACAGACAACCGTGACTCTTACTAAACACCTAAAGGATCTGAGGTGAACTTTTTTTTCATTCTTTTTTCATTTCTTCAGCTTTCTCTCTTACTCTCTTTTTATTTTCCCACCTCTTCTTTCTTTTATTCCGTCCTACACCTCTGCCACATTTGAATACCACAGCTAGCTAAGCTTAAACGCTAAGGTTCCAATGCTCTTCTTCTGACACTTGGATGCTAGTCATACACAAAAACACAGACAGGCACGTATGACATGCATGTGAAGTATATGTCAGCATCAGCCTTGATCCCCATGGTGCCCTGGGGTTTATAAGTTATGTTTGGCTATAGTTAGGGAGGTAGAACTAGCCACTGCAGTTCCTGATGGTCTACCAGATGTGACTTCTTCATGAGGTAGCATGTTATTCCTTCTTTTTTTTTTTTAATTACATCATAGATGTGTACAGAATGTAATCATTGGGTGCAATGTACTTGTTTTCTATACAATTTGAAATACTAACAACAAACTGGTTAACATGACTTTCACAGCATTTTTTAGGTTATTGTGTTCAGACAGTTATATTCTATGCATACTTCATATCACATGTACCTTTGTAAGATTCACAGAAGATGTGTTCCCAAAGATTACCCTCCTTCCACCCATGCTCCACTCTCCCCTCCCTTCTTGATAGTAAATGAAGCTTTTCTCACATTTCTTCTAGGGCCTCTGCCAAGACTTGCTACTAGTCAGCCATCTTCCTAGTATTCCTCCTAGAACAATTTCTTAAATAATTATAAAAGAACTGCCACTCCAGATTTCCTTGACCATGACAACACATTCACAGAGACTGTGCAGAAGCCAGTCAGGGAAAGCCTATGACTGTGGCATGGGCAGAGTTTTCTCTATGGAAGAAGCTGGAGTGTACTGTTCAATTCTTTAAATAACATCAGCTGCTGGAGCACTCTCTCTCTTCTTCTGACAAATACAAACATAATCACACAGACACACCCTTGACTGATCCAAATATGAGCCTGGAAAGAACAGGCTCACTGGTTGAGGAGGCATGATGGTGAATACTAAGTCTCAGAATTGCCCCTGAGCACACTTGGAGAACATTTCTGTGTCCTAGAACCCTGCTCAGCTGCCCACAACTGCAATGCCAAGCTATGCAGAGGATGGTGCAGTGTCTAGTCATGGCCCCATCTGAATTTATTCTCTATCTCTCTATAAAATTAAAAAACGACCTCTAGAATATTAGAAAAGGAAGAACGATCTCTCTGGGGCACATGTACATAGGACAATGGCACTCATTCCTACTAGAGAATGGAGGAGACATGATCTTCCCAGGGACTGAGTCCTTCCATGTTGGTGATGATGGTGGTGAGAAATGTGGTTTATGGTATAAACCTGTCACTTAAAGAGGAGGAATTGGGAGAATGGGATAAACACAGAAGTCCAGGAGTTCAATGCCAAGCCCTGAGGAATATAGAAAAACCCCATGTCAACAACAACGAAAAAGAAATGGAAAAATGTAGCCAGGCGTGGTGGCACATGCCTATAGTCACAGTTACCCAGGAAGCTAAGGCAAGGCATGGACCTCACCCTAAGTAGAATTATGGTAGGGGGCCTTACAGTGAATTAGGATAACACCAACACCCACTAGTGACAGAAGGAGGACTGTATTATAAAAAACAAATAGAAAGAAAGAAAGATAATAAGTGGAGTGAACTTGGTTTAACACAGTCAATAAGAGGCCACCAGTTTTGATGGTGCTCTTTCCCCAGGCACACCATCTTCATGAAGCAGCCAAATTGACTTTATTATCACCTTATTTAAGGAGAAAAACATTTGTTTTGAAAGCAACCATCATTTGCATTAAATCCTTACATTCAAATTACTTCATGCACCAAGACAAATAAATAGAGGTCACATGAAAGCCAGGCAGTTCTCAACCTTCACTTCTATTTAACTGACACTCACCATACACAGATATAGGCAGTGCTGAAAGGACAACACTCTTTCTTCCATCAGAATTTCAGGTCTGTTCGCCTTGAGGGAAATAGATTGCATTTTAAGTTTTCTATTCCCTTTTAAATGGTCTCTATAATGATATAGCTTACTACTGAAGTGTATCCTCAAAGGGCAAAGGCCACTAAGAGTGGCTGATCAAAGATGCAGAACCACTCTTGCTACACAGCACATGATTTCGTGGAATTGTTTTTTCTTCCTTCTTTCCTTCCTTCCTTCCTTCCTTCCTTCCTTCCTTCCTTCCTTCCTTCCTTCCTTCCTTCTATACTTTCTTACTTCCTTTCATCCTTCCTTCTTTCTCCTTCTACCCTTTCTTCCTTTTTTTTTTTCTATTTTAAAAACACAACCAGGAGGGACACTCCAGAAATACAAATCAACCTATCCACATCCCAGTGTAGGAGGACACACACATTTCACTCTACAGTCTAGATAAACTCCAGATCACAATAGCAGCTTTGTGACTGGGACTCTCAAAACAATAGGATTAAAATGAAGATCCATTGCATCTGTCCTTTTAACTTCCTTTTTTTTTAATACAACTGTTCCATAGAGGGCAAATCCATCCATAGATATGATAAGTCTGAGTAAATCTCAAATCTCAGGGGTGGAGCTAAACAAATAGAGAGGAGAGTGATCCCAGATATTTTCCCCTTCAAGATCAGGTGAGATCAGCACCTAGGTATTTTCATAACTGATTCTCCCATAAATGAAAAAAAATAGGAACTAAAGCTTGAACAATAAAGTGTGGACAGAAGTTATTTCGGACATGGGAATGGAAGGGAGAGAGGTAAGAAGAGATTGTTCTCTAGATAACAATCTACATTACTTCAGAAATTCTTGCTTTGTCATCTTAGTGTACATTATTTTCATGTAAACTCACATTAATCTACATAGGCCTGCCATTAAGAAAGAACTCAATCTTTGTAAAACAAAAATCAATGACTGTGTGGAAAGACTTGGCATGTCATTATGGTTGTTCTATAGTTTGGTTGTCTTTGGTATTTTAGAGAGGTGAGGATTTTTATGTAAAGTCATAGAACCAATATAGAGGAATCCTAACTTGGATTGCCTTGAAAAGGCAATGCATTTCCTAGCACGAAAAACAGCTTAGAGGTCATATGTGAATTTAAAGGAAATCTTCATTGAGTTGAAGTGAGGCTGTATGTAGGTTTAGGCCTGATAATGAGTTTCTTAAGGTAATATTTGTGGAAGTGTTGGGAGTTGCACACCACCTCCCACCCCATCTCTTCCTATATAGCCTCATTGTAATGTAAAAATACATCCTCCCTTCAGAGCTTAAGGCACATTTAATAGTCTTCAGGTTGTTAGGATCCTCTCCTAGTGAAACATTTCCATCTATCCCTCACCTAGCTGCTGCAGGTAGTTCCCATTGGATTGTGGGGTGATGGGTAAGCATCTGCATGTGAGTGTGAAGGAAATAAGCCCTTTCTCTAGGGAAGAGGACAAAATCTCAGTCCTGTACTTTTTCTAACGCAAATCAGGTCACTATCAAATGCTTTGAGAAACAACCAGGCCTGCTCTCAGCATGATGTGCCTCTTTCCCTCTCCCCAAGAAGGAGTAGATATACTTCACAGACAAGGATATACTTTTATGGAGGGCCTCTATGGATGGGATTGTCAGGGATAGGAAGAAGTACTGGCATTTGGTAAAGTGTGACATGAATAGCCCTGGCTTTTCTGAGTAAAAGGACTGTGATGAGGCCTGAGAGTGCCAAAAATATTGATGGATGTGATGACTTCTTTGAGAGTAACTCTGTGACCACAATAGAATACCAAACTCCACCCTGGGCAGCATGCTTAGACATGGTCATGGACCAAATTCAAATGCCATTGTGTTAGTAGATGGAAATAGTTCTATTTCTCAAGATATACAAATTTGGAAAGAACCTGAAGTTATTTTTTAACATATATTGGTATGGATAAATTTAATGATGCAAAACTGTCCTATATACCTCTCATCACATCACTCGCACTCTAAATCCTGTTTTATGTCTTCATTCAGCATATTTTTGAAGTCATCCAGTGGGTTGCTCCTTCCCAGTGGCTACCACTTTGACTCTTCAGCTCCACTCTGAAAACCAAAATTGTTATAGTCAGTCTTCCTGTCTGGTGTGGGGGAACAGGGAATGTGAGTGTTGAGCATTAGACTGGATGGGGTGAATGGGCAGAGCCAGGAATCCAGATTCCTGGTCATAGTGACCACACCATACGTTTCTCCAAAATGATGCAGTTCGATTTCTCTCTCTCTCTCTCTCTCCATGTTGTACTTTGTGGGGAACAATGATAGATTGAAATGAGGGGACATGGGGTTACACGTAAAATATTATTTACCTTCTCGTGCTGTCTTCTATTGCTAAGAAGAGCTTTCTCAAATATCTCAAGATGGAAAATATACTGTCACTCAAATGTAATTACTTTTTCTAGTGGTTTGGTCTCTCTTTACCTTTTCATTTTCCTCTACTTCTTTAAGAATTCCATTGTGTACCTATACTAGTGTAACAGTGATTAGACTACATTGATTGCATTTATTAGATAAAGTCCAATTTGCAGTTAAGCCTTTCATATGAAAGGAGTGCCATCTACCCCTTGAGTCCCTTAGGAAAGAGCTTCACAAACAGTCT
The DNA here is from genome assembly GCA_963573935.1 of Arctocebus calabarensis. Taxonomy (NCBI): domain Eukaryota; kingdom Metazoa; phylum Chordata; class Mammalia; order Primates; family Lorisidae; genus Arctocebus; species Arctocebus calabarensis. Next base: position 19,868 of record CAUYON010016846.1, read on the forward strand.
CCTACATTCCATTCCACTTTCCTCCACCTTATTTAGAAATTGGTTCTATTTGTTACAATGAAAGTTACATCATAATAAATCTCTGTATAATTTTATTTTTTTTGTTGTTTTTGTGATATAAAATTTATTCTTGTAATATTTTTAGTTGGAAAAGATGATATGTATATTTTACTAGAAGATGCAACAGAATCTTGTATGGAAAAAGATGATATAGTGGCATGACTCCAAACAAATGTTAGACAAAAGTGCTTCCCTGGGGAAAACATGAGGTTTAATAATTTAAAGTTTCAAGAGTCAAGTTCTTCCGATTTAAAATGCTAAGAAATAGGATCATCAATGAAACAGGAAATCAACTTTCCAAGTACACCAAAACTGTTGTAGGGCAAAGAGGAGGGAAATTTGCATTTGTGAACCAGCCCTCCTACAGCTGGCCCAGCAGGAGCCAGAGGCCAGCCCACCTCCCAGTGAGTGTTGGTCAGGTGACTCGGTTCCACAGTAAACCACTGTCCTTGTCCCCATACTGCTGTGCTAGAGAGGGGCAGTGAAAGGTGCCAGGATTCTTATTAATTGTGATGTCACCTGTTCACACTAAGGGCCACAGAGGCTGCTCTCACCAAGGGCCACCGCCATTGCTCAGCTAGAATTGCTGGTGCTGGCCACCTGGAGCAGGAGTGCTAAATCTCTGCATGTATTTTGAACATTTTTACTTTATAATTTTTCAGTAATGAGTCATGTTAATGCAAATCATCCCAAGGTAAAAACTATGACTTTGGAAGGAATATATGTACAATAGTTTGTTGACCCACATGATCGGGTGCTTAGATAGCTTTGCCCATCTGCCACTTTCAATATGTAGGGATGTGGGGAGAGCTATCTCTTTAAGCATCAATCTCAGTTGAAATGGAGACATCCACACACAGGCGTGTGGGTTCAACATTGGTCTGGGGAGTTATATACTTTCTGATAAAATCCTACATCACTAGATCAAATTGTGACAAACTTAGGAGCCTGGTGTGAAAAAGAACACAAATAAATTATAGGCTTTCAGCACATGCAACACTTGTCAGGTTAATCCCCTGCAGTAGGAAATTAAAATGACCTCTCTTTTTCATCAACTAGGTGAGTTTTCAACAAAAGAAAATAGATACACAATAAACCAATCTGCCCTGGCCTGAGGAAAGTGATTTCAGATGAGAAGAAACAAGAAAGAATAGAACAAAAACAAAAAAACTACTCCCTAAAAAAGTGAAAATACAGACTAGTTCAACATCCCCAAGTGATCACAACAGATCTACTACAAAAGACAATTGTTGAAATGTCAAATGTCAAATTTAGATTTTGGATGATAGATAAGATGCATGTGATATATAGAAAGTCAAAAATGCACGCAAAAACCTATTCAAATGAATATTATACCATGAAATTAAGACAGTATCCTAACAATGACACCTTTTGATGGTATAAGATAAATGACTACTGAAATTTATATATCAACACATTTATTCAACATTTAACAAATGGCACAGGACTTTACATTAATGGAAAATAAAGAACATTGAATTGGTTTCCTTTTTGGAATGGAAAGTCTAAGAATAAGAGAAGAGCACAAAATCCATATACGGAGCCTAAGTAATTAAAACTTGCATGTATATTAAGTTTGGGATGAAATATTGTTTTACAAACACATACATTTTACTTCTAAATTTATATTACTTATTACACTATTGTTATTTTCCAATATTTGCATTTTCTTAAAGGAAAGCAAGCTTTCTAAAATGGAATTTTACCTAAAAAAACTTTCAATATATATAGGTATACCAAGTGAAGTGCTTATTTTATTGATATGACTATGAAAATGTTTAAAATTTGCATTTAAATAGAGAATATTTATGCAAAACAAAGAAGTATATTTTATGAAATTTTGTTATGTTTTATTTTAATCATAAATTAGTATAGATAAATGCTAATTAAAGATACGTTTTATTAAAAACCTTGTATAGTACCAGGTTTTAAGACTGATTTAGATCACCTTACTATTTTCCTATTGACCATATGTTACGGACATACTGCCATAAATCTTGGTATGTAAAAGGTCATAGTGGCATAAATGTTTGTATGTAAAAATCACTGTTTTCATGGATCAAAACAAAATTAACTTATTTGAAACACTCTACAGAAAGTAGATTGTACAACTGACAGTATGTAAATAGTATATATTTTATTTAACTTGATAAAATAACATAGTAGGAGGGAAGCACCCTTGGCTGAAGAGTGCTTATTGATAGGATACAAAACTCATCTTGTGATGTCAAAGCCATTCAGGTTGAGAGCCTTTCTGATGATCTAGATTAGATTGCCTGCATAAGCCATCTGAAACCACATTCGATCCTGTGGTTTGATAAACATGCAGATGAGGACAACATCGGAAAATAAATTTATTTGACATGGCATGTGTTTCTTCAGAAATTCAAGATGTTTCCTCTGAAGATAGATAAAAAATACAAGATATTTTTTCTGCAGAAGCCTTTCTTAGATGTCAATTGGATGATAATATATTTATAGAAGACTCAGATCTCTGGTCAATGATTGAAGAAAAGACTTTTCTGGCTCTGTGTAAAAATTTCTTGATAAAAAGAGCACATTATACATCTTGTGACTATGAACCAGGTGAAGATGAGGATTTTCTTCCTCTGACATTTCCCAGAAAACTCTAGAAAATAGTTAGTAGTGACAAATTTTAGTCAATTTGGTGGGACGAGACTGGAATGTTCATAGTTATTAATGAAGATCTCTTTATAAAGGAGAGAAAGGGCCCGTTTAGAATATTTGAGACTGGAAGTATGATAAGTTTAGTTCGACAGCTTAATCTTAATGGATTTAGTAAAAAGTGACAGAATTTACACAGATCTGCTTCTCTACCTAATTTTCTGGCAGAAGAAAAAGAAGCCTCTGTTTTAAGCAAGGTATGAAAAATATATCAGTACCACCTGTAGAAGGAAAATGTATACACCCAGACATAATTTTATATTTTAACTTTATCACAGTGTGTATACATATTTACACAGAAATATAATATGTTAGTATGTAGACTAATGTAAGACTTTTAAAATCATATGAATATAAGTTGTAACTGTCAAATTATCAATAAGAATCTATTAGATATTGAAGACTTTTTAAAAATTTGCTAACAACCTTGAATTTGACCAGTTAACTCCAAATACATTTACTATACCCACGTAATGAATTGGTGTTTACTGCTATTATCTATATATAACAGGTTGTCATTTGTGGACTTAACTATTTGAAAGTTTGTTACTAACTAAGTACATTCTTAAAGATAATCATTGATACTCCAGGGATCCTGACTGTCACCTGTAATCCTAGCACTCTGAGAGGCTAGAATGGATAAATGCTTGACCTCAGGGGTTTTAGACTAGCCTGAACAAGAGTGAGGTCCTGTTTGTAAACATAGCTGATGTTGTGGTACACAACACTCCCATTTACTTGAGAGGCTAAGGCAAGTGGATCCTTAGTGTCTTAGATTTTGAGGATGCTGAGAGCTATGAAGTCATGGTCCTCTACCCAGAACTATGAACTGGGAGTATGTCTCAAACAAACAAAGAAACAAACAAACAAACAAACACTCCAAAACTGTCATTAGTATTCATGCATTATCTGATGACATTACTTTTATCAAATGAAATTGAAATTTGAGATTTTATCAGTTGTACTTATTTGTTCTATGCTGTAAGATGTCACTAAATAGGCTTCCCCTTTTTTTTAGTTACACTTCTATTGCAATACAAATTTTAAAGGTTGCTGTCCACAACTTTTAGTGCGAGTAAAAAGAAGAGTCAGGATTAAAAGTTCTTCTTTAGCATCTCCTTCTTCAACTCAAGATTTCAACAAGAAACAAATTATAGCAGATGATAATATAGATTATAATTCTGGGTTAGTTACTGAAACTACTGAAGAAAGTGTTTTTTTCGAATTCTACAACTGTAAATGAGCCTCTAAGAAGGAATGTTCCTTCCAGCCGAAGAATTCCTGTTACAATGGAACCAATTAGAAGTGATTTTCCTCCTCCATCACCAACTTTATTTAGACCATCAGAGCAACATCCTACTTTGAATCAATTGACCACTTTTCCCACACACTCTTATGGCAACTACGCTCAACCGAATGGCCAGATTGTAAATTATGTCACAACTACAACTTCTTAATATCACGTTATAGTTCCCATGTATTTTGAACTGATGGTGGAGCTTACTACTTTTCTAACATGATATACTGAGTTATCAGTTAATGGGCCACCTTTACCTAACCTGCTACCTGTAGGAACCCTATGGTTTCCATTGCCCGTGATAGCTGATATATCTGCTGTCTATACATCAAGGTCAACTCATCAACCATCTTCATTATATAAGAAGTCTCCTAATTATAAGTGATCTTCTACCAAAGAATTATAACGTGAAGGATGAGAGATACTAAACATTTTATGTTTACAAATCTTGAGAAATATCTGTAATTATCTTATCTCAACAATAAAATTTAATGTTCACCTTATTTTCTTTATTGTGTAGTGTTTAATAAAATGAGAGTATAAAATTTTATACTATTGCTGAAATACATATTGAATTTTTTGTCATTTTACAGAATGTTTAATAATATTTGGTCATTTGACAGAAATATTTGAGATGTCTATTTGTAGTTCAATTATATTTAATTAATTATTTAAAAGTAGGATCAAAAGATGGCATAATGACAAAAGAAATAATAAACTATGTGAAGAGAAAATGGCTTCTAAACTAATCCAAGATCATTAAATGTGTTAAAATAGAGTAAAATTGGGTTATTTAGAGAATAGGGGATAAAAATAAAATCTAGAAAATGCAAAGGCATATTTTCACCTCAGTATTTCCTGGATTACATTCTATTACCTCTTTTTTTTAAAAAAAAAATGGAGCACTTAAGTTTTAGTTTGTAAAGTAGTTGTTTCTTATAAATACACTTTTTACTCAGAACATTAACTGGGATTACCTTTACTTATGATGTCATTTGGTTAATAGAGATGATATGGCATAATCATGAATTGATTAGTCAGCATACGGTAGCCTTTTACACTGACCGTAGCAAAGTCCCTTTTTTCTCTATTATAAAATTGTTCTCACCTGATTAATTCATGCAATCATCATGTTTGTCTTTAATTGCAATCAAAGTCTTAACTTTTTATGTTAACTTCAATATTTTCTAGATTCTGTGTTCAGATCTTACGTATGGGGCTCAGGGCCTGTGGCTCAACAGGCTAACGTGCCAGCCAGGAACACCTGAGCTGGCAGATTCAAATCCAGCCCAGGCCGTCAAACAATGATGACTGTAACCTAAAAATGGCCGGGCATTGTGGTGGGCACCTGTAGTCCCAGCTAGTTGGGAGGCGCAGGCAGGAGACTCGCTTGAGCCCAGGAATCGGAAGTTTCTGTGAGCTGTGAGGCCAAGG